>BLKR01003051.1:0-164046 GCA_011170035.1 Teleogryllus occipitalis | reverse complement strand
CCCGCCGCCCCGCCGCCCCCGCCGCCCCCGCCGCCCCGCCGCCCCGCCGCCCCGCCGCCCCGCCGCCCCGCCGCCCCGCCGCCCCGCCGCCCCGCCGCCCCGCCGCCCCGCCGCCCCGCCATTTCCGTTGCCTTCCCCACTGTGTGCTACGCTCCCGAATGCATTCCCTCATCAAAGCAGTCTCTCCGACTCCGCCGCTCCCTCTACAGTGCCCCTTGCTACTGTCGTAACCGACGGAATTGCGACCACCATCTCCGGATATATCCTTCATTATTCCTCACGTTCCAATCACCCTCATCCTATCCCTGCGCTCTCTGCCTTGTCTTCTCGATGTATTTGACATTTCCTGCTGTCTCCGCCTGCCCCTCCCCTCAGCCTCGTGTGGAGGAGAATTCTAGCGGCCGGCTGCTCTGATCGGTAGTTTTCCGTGGTTTCTCCGATCAACACCAGGCCAATGACGGAGCAGTACCCTACCAAACGAGCCACGGACCGTACGCAATCTTTCCTTCCTCTTCCTTGTCCTCATTATGCTTTCCCCTTAAACACACACACTTACACTAACATGAACTACAGCACCACATATTCCGGGAGACCGGTCGGGAGCTTAGAGCTTGTCCCGACTGGGGCGGTGCCCTGCTGGTGGGAGAGTCCTGGTTACGGAAAAAACCAGATAGCCGACGATAAGTCGGCGCCGGATCTCGCCATCCAGCGAGGGGAAATCACTGCCATCTCCCGAGGAAAAACATGCACTACACTTACGGGACTAACGACGTAAGATGTTAACGCGCCGGGAATCACCAACCAACCCAGCCTCGACGTTCACAGCGCCCTGGCCGTCGTCATCATCCTCATGGTCATCAGCGCCCACGTCATCCTCACCTCCCTCACCGATCGACATAACCACCACCGTTATCCTAGTCTCTACCCTGTCCTTTCTTAACGCCCTGAACGTTGTCACCTCCTTCGACATCCTCATCGCCTGAGCCATCCCCATCGACATCGCCAACTCCACTGCACGCACCATCTTCTCTTCCGTCACCATCTTCGTGGCCCCGCCATCCTCGTCGCCTTCTTTAACACCTCCCTCGAAATCCTCACCACTTTCACCATCGTCGTCACCACCATCCTCGCCGCCCTCGCCATCCTTACCATCTTGGCTATCCTCGTCTCTGCCATCTTCACCGCCCTCGCCCTTCACGCTGCTCTCGCCATCGTCATCATACACTCTATCCTCATCTTCGCCATTCTCACCGCCCCCGCTATCCTCACCTTCCTCGCTTCATCCTCGGAGGTTCGCGTACGCTCTTGTCAACAATCAATTAGAGCGCGAGTTGCTTCTGATTTGCCTACCCACGTGAGCTGCCCACGCCAATTGCCCTTTCATAGAGCTGAATGTTTCTGCAGGGACTAGTGGACGCAAGTCGAAGAATTGCGAAATACGTGTGAAGAGCATGGTGGAGGTGAATTGAAAAACACTTTCGATAGGCTTCTTTTTGAAAAAAATATATATTCTAGGAACTGAATATTGAACTGAGAATTTCATATTTCAACTTCGTAAATCTTTTTGGAATAGCAAATTAGAAGGTTTAGTGTGTCACAAGAGATTACGATGGTTGCCCATGAGATTTGAGGGGAAATATGTCATTTCCTGTTCTGGCTCTAGCTAAAATGCCGTGGCTAGCATTAAGCCGCATCATTTCCGCCCTTCCAATATCCACGCAGATCGCTTTTAATATCCCAGATGAATCAAATCTAGGTTCTGGGCAAACAGTCAGGTGTACACCGAGACGAATTTCAGTTGGTTGGCGTCACAACGCGACGCAGAAGATGACTATCAATGACGTGTAGTGGAAACAACTCCCAGCACTCTCTCAGATGGGCGTTGTTTTTGTTAGCTATTCAATGCCCAAGGAATGCTAAAATGTATTGTTGCTTTATTGAACGAGACTGTCAGTAACTTTTTCCAGCTGCTGTAAATGAGCATTCCTTCATTTCAAATGAATGCCGAAACAATGAAGGAGTGGGAAATAACGTCTGCACTTGTAAGTCTGGCTCCCATCCTGCGTGTGGCGTTATCGTGCCAAAATACTCAACTGCCATCAAATGCGAATGTATCAACACCACTTTGAACGACTGAAGAAAATTTCAACGCTGGTTACCTGGCGTCGGCCAATGGTTATACACTGGTCACAGCTGTGCTCCATTTAGCTCACATGCGACACAATTGCTTTTTACATGGTTTAGCTATAGATACGTTTTGACACACGCTATAGATACGTTTTGGGTTGCTTAACCTCCATGCAGAAGTGGAAAAATTGATCGATGTTTTGCGGATCTACCAGGTACATTCCATTTTATGAGGTGGGGGTTTTAGACAAGTGTACGATGACTGTGTCATATTATCATTGCCATGTGCCTTTCCACCAAAAAGATCAGAACTTCCATCCTCAAGACCTTCCACGAAGAACATTGGACCTTTCGATCTTCGATCCTCAATACCTTCCACCAAGAACATCACACCTTTCGATCTTCGATCCTCAATACCTTCCACCAAGAACATCACACCGTTCGATCTTCGATCCTCATGACCTTCCATCCTCAATACCTTCCACCAAGAACATCACACCTTTCGATCTTCGATCCTCAAGACCTTCCATCCTCAAGAACTCCCACCAAGATCATCAGACCTTTCGACCTTCGATCCTCAAGACCTTCCATCCTCAAGAACTTCCACCAAGAACATCAGACCTTTCGACCTTCGATCCTCAAGACCTTCCCGCAACATCACACATTTCGACCTTCGATCATCAGTACCTTCCACCAAGAACATCGCACCTTTCGATCTTCGATCCTCAAGACTTTCCATCCTCAACAACTTCCAAGAAAATAAGACATTTTGCCCCCCTCCTCCGTCCTGCAGGAAGCACTAAGCTTAGCGAGAGCGCCGTGCAGCACGTCATGGAGAAAATAAAGGAAACAAAACATAGTAAAAACGCTGCGCGCCTTGCGTATATCGCCCGCGACGCTGCCGCTTCCGCGCTTCGTCTTTTAGCACGCGGTTACAAGCAACGGCGCTCGCTCGCTCAACGACCAACGCGTGCGCACGCTGCGTAGCGCGCAGCGCCCTCTGGCGCTGGGATGGAGCGCTGCATTATTCACGCAATCCATTCACCCGCGGGCGGTAGGCTACGTGCCGCGCCGCGTCTTCGCCCAGCGCCGCCAGGCTCACACTACTGCGCAGTCTCATGCAGACGTATGCGTGGGGATGAAGTGACGGCCGGTGTTCCCGGTGGAGCTGGGATTAGGGATGTCGATGTTTTCAAAACATTTCTTCTTTTTTCGTGGATGAAAGATGATCATAATCACAATTTCTTAAAAGTTGAAATAAGACAAATCGGATTGTACCGATATCTGTTTTTCAAGTTCAAGAGGACGAAGAAGGGAATGTTTAAGTGTAACATATTTTTTAAGTGCGTGATCATGAAGTAACAGAACCATGGGTGCACCTAGGATCGATACGTATATTAAATAAGGTTTCTTAACGATTATCACGCCGACCTGGATGGCCGAGGTGGCTAAGAGCGAGTACCACTCAGCACTTCGGTCCGAAGGGTCGCGGGTTCGAGTCCCGCCTTGGGCATGGCTGTTTGTCCCTTGACTTTGTGTGTGTTGTTGCGGAGGGCCTCGCGTTCTGCTGATCAGAGGAGCCCGCAAGAGTGTTTGTCTAGTGTTTGGTCGAATATGCGTCCCATCAGGGCGTAAAGGGTAACCGGCTGTCAGCTGGATAAAAGCCCTAGATAAAAAAACGATTATCACACAATACGTTCAGTCACTGGTTCCCGCGTAGTCTTCATACATCGCCGTCAGCTGCGCTCTCACGGATAGATGCCTATTTCCCCGGTGGGTTTGTGATAGCAGGTTGAATCGGAAGAGGAAGGGAATATTTAAGTGTAACACATTGTTTATGTGTATGATCATGAAGTAACGAAATATGGCTGCACATAATAATGATTAAAATGATTTCCTTTAGAATATGGAGTTGCTTTGCTCGTGCGTATTACGCTGCAATTACGAGGTTGTACAAATTTGATTTTACACAGACGGTTTGTTCATATGCTTCAATTATTTCTTCGTAACATGATTTTTCTCGCGGAAAAGCTAATCGATTAAATAAAGCAGCTCCCTTATTCATCGTTCGATTCATTCATTAGGTGCGGTTTCTATACGATTAGCACGCAATGCGTCCACCCATCCGGTGTTAGGCTTCGTGTTTCGTTTTCACCAATTACCGCCAGGCGTACATACGGACGTGTGCGTGAGGATGAAGTGTCGGCCTGTATTTTTGGCGGTATTGGTCGATTTGAACCGGGTTCTCATATTATGGATGACAATGAAACTGGGGATGAGAAAGATAAAATGGTGACGTAGGAAATTATCATGAAATATCGAGATAAACGCAAGCGTTTTACTTTTGTTGATCATTCTACAATTACTAGGTAAAATATCCGTACCTGAAGGTTTTCTGTGATTGATTTATGTGGTTCACTGAAGGTTTTTATGTGGCTTCCCCGTATCTCTGCCTCTCTAAACTTTTCAATTTCAAACTCATCCGTCCATCAAAACATATCAATTTCTTCCTTGCTCGCTCCAGTTATGCCAGAAATCACTTAGGTTCTGAAACTCGTAATAAAGTTTAATATTGGTTTAGATTAATGTAAAAATGTCCATTACGTAACAATCATAAGGTGAAAATATCCCTGCCACACCCAAGAATCGAACTCACCACCTGTGGCCTTTGCAGCCGAATCACTGGCTGAGATGTAGGGATAAGTTATATCGAAGGGTTTCACTGTAATCTTAAACACATTTTATTCTACAAATTGGTGGTAGTTACTAAGTTGTGGTAACCCATTGTAAAGTTAGATAAATGAAATAATCTAACCACAAAAAGCGTTGTAACGTGTTTGTGGTTAGATTATTTCATTTATCAAACCCTACATTTTATTGCATTACGCATTTCAGTCTCCCCCGTCACTCCCTGGAATCAAGTCATTGTTCTTCGCCATTAGCAGCCGTGTTGCTCGGAATGCTGGCTGGGAGCGCGTCGTCGTCGCCAACGCGGCAAAGCATGCGAGGGCCCATTTGCCGGGCCGCATCCGGCGCCGAGGAGGAGGGCGCGCTCCCGTGCGCCAGGCATTTGTCCCGAGACGCGTTGCAAATGGCCGCGGTTGCCACGGCAAGCTGGGCGCGCACCCCCGCGCTGGGAAGCAAAAGGAGTTGAGGTAGAACAGGAACGAGGAGGAATGAGGGAGTGTGCTTTTATCTGACAGAAAGAGGGAGAGAGAGAGAGAGAGAGAGAGAGAGAGAGAGAGAGAGAGAGAGAGAGAGAGGCAGATGAAGAGAGATATAGAGATAGAGGGACAGAGACTGGGAGAATGAAATAGAGATTGAGAGAGGGAGAGATAGACATAAAGAGATGGAGAGAGGATGGAGAAGGAGGGAGTGAGAGGAAGAGAAACCGGCATAGTGGGATTGTTTGGTTTATTTAAGGTCGCATGAACAAGGTCATTGGCGACTACAGGATTGATTGAGGTAACTGAAAGGGGAATATGAACACACACAAACATCCATACCCGGGTTGGGATTCGATCCCGCGACCCTTCGAGTCGAGGTAGCTTCAGCCTTAGCGACCTCGGCCAACCAGATCGGCAGAAAGGGATTTTACTATTATTTTAGCATTGAGTATTTGAGTATGGTCTGTTGACCTATTTTGGGTGGGTCAGGATATCAATTGGTGTCATTGCAGTGCTTCTGACCGGGAATTCCGAGTGTGCGAGTTTTGATGGGGCAGGATTTTCGACTTTAGCTAGATAGTTAGGTCGAATTCAGCTGCTGTCTGAAAGAGAATTCTAGCGGCCGGCTGCTCTGATCGGTAGTTTTCCGTGCTAGCCGACGGGTAGGTCGGTGCAGGATCTCGCCATCCAGTGGGGAAAGATCACCGCCACCTTCCGGAATAAAAACACGCATTACATTTACGAGACTAATGACTTTAGTTGACGCCCCGAGAATCATTAATCAAGCAATCATTGTTTGTTGACGCTCTCTGATAGAGCTCACTTTGTAAAACATCAAGGACTAGTGCGCAATCCCTATGCTTTGTACTGTTAGCGAATGGGTTTACCATGGATACGTGAGATTCTCTGCCATGGAAAAGGATTAGAGGGAGGGGAAAAGAGGGGAAGGAAAAATAAAGAGAGACGGATTTTTAAAAAATGATTTTAGGATAGACGTTGCCTTTTGATGACACCTGGAGTTTTTTCCCCACGCGAAAGCGCGGGAAAAAGAAAATAAAGGAGGGAATTGAAGTATAGGAAGAAGGGAAACTGTGACAGTGTAAGATTCTGTGAGAGAGGAGATGGAGAAAGATTATGATTTTTTATGATTTTAAGACAGTTGCGTGTTCACGCTCTCTGATAGCGGTCGTTTTGTAACACAATCAAGGCAAGTGCTCGAATTATGTTCTGTACTCACTAGCAAATGGTTTACCACGTATACGTTTCCCGTTCGTGGCGGTATTTTCCACCGTGGGAGAAACACGGTGAATGAAATACGGAAAGGAATTGAGGGACTGTAGGAACAAGGAAGGAATGTGGGAATGTGAAGTAGGCTGCCAGAGGGACGTAGATAAGAAGAGATTTTTGTTGATTATTTCACTGAAGATACAAGTGAATTTGAATTTGAAAGTGTGAATTTTATTATCTTAATGTTCATTATATTTCTGTAAATTGCTAATGAATCTGTTCATTTCGCGTGAAAAAGTTTATCGTTACTTATATTTACTTACTACATATAATTTAATAAATTTAGTAATTACTTTTGCAATGTGTATTTCTATACGTAGTTCATGATAGCTAATATCAATATCTGTATCTAGATTATGCATGGGATTTAGCTGGAACATCACGATCATTTCGAGTAATAAGTGCCGTAGTGTCCATATTGCGAATCCGTAATGACTGGAATTGGTATACGTCATCGAGAGGCTTTTCCTACAAATTAAAACAAAGAAGGATGCAAAAAAAGGAACTTACTTTTTCATGATATTACGGTGGCTACCGAGGTATTCCGAAAATTTGCTCAAACTTAGTTCCAATTCTAATTGTTCAATTATTTAGTGGCAGACATTTCATTATGGAAACTAATACTACTAATATTCTCTTCAACATTTTGTTGAGTAACAGTAAAGTGCCAGTTGTTTGGGTACATATAGGGTATTTTTAGTGCATATTATCCATGGTTTTATTTCATAAATGCATACGCATTTTGTTGATTATTAATGCAAATAATTTCGATCCCTACTGGTTAAGATCACTTTTGGTAGGAAGTATAGCAAGCTGAATAGCTGTGTATGTGATTGCTGGCCTATACTGCACTTATTAATTACGAAGCGCCCTCAATATTGAGAGAAGGGATTCTAGGCTGGACTCCTTTCATCTAACACAGAGGTAAACGCTACGGTCTAAGAGCTAGGATTGTCCAGCTGGATGTACAGTGATCGGTGTAGGCCTACAAGCTACATCGCTGCGATAGATGGGGCGCGGGACACCACTCGACCCTGGACAAGCTCGAAGTTCCAGCCTGGTCTCCACATAAGTGTGATAGAGTAATGGAAGTGAAGGTAAATGTGTAGGATACATAGTGCGCGATACGGGGCCTGCTTGTTAGGGTACTGCTCCGGCATTAGCCGGGTGTTGATCGGAGAAATCACGGAAAACTAACGGTCAGATCAGCCGGCCGCTAGAATGCTCCTCCAGACAGCAACTGAATTCGACGTAGCTGAGAAGCTAGTGTCGAAAATCCTGCCGCCGTCAGGACTCGAACCTTGGACCTTCCGGTCAGAGGCACTGTAGTGGCATCAGTTAATACCCTGAGCCACATTTCCCGGTGTAAAGAAGTTTGAAAGAAGATAGTTAAATAAAGTATATTGTGTCAATCAAATAAACATGCCCTCAAATCACCGACCCATTACATCCACTTCATCCACTAGCTTCTCCTCCAGACAGCGGCTGACTTCGATCTAGCTATGAAGCCAGTGCCAAAAATCCTGTCACCGTCGGGACTCCAACCCTAGGATCTCCTATATCAGAGGCACTGCAGTGTCATCACTTGAGCCATCTCTGCCGGGTTTTGGGTGCTGCCGCGATCTTTCGCAGAACGGCCTCTTGACGAGAATCTCGTGGAAGCGAAGTCGGAGTACGCCAGGGGGACGGGGCGGGACGTGGGAGGCTGTGGGGCGGGCGGCCGCGGCGTTCTTGCTTTATTGTGGGGCGCGACGGGGCGGCGCCCACACCCGGCCGCGGGCGCCGTCGGCGCCACATCCGTCTCGCTATTCAGCAGAAGCCCCGGCGGAGGTGGCCGCGGAATGCTCGCGTCTGCTTTGACGTCCCTCGCGCCACGCCCACTTCTCGGCGGCTCTCGACGTTTGCTCGCGTTCCGGCGGCGTCGGCCTGCGGCAGCTTTGTCCCGCGGACTAATGGTATGCTGCTGCTAATTGAAGCTGTACTTGCCGCCAGGGTATGATGTAACTTACTCGAATAATTCGAAAATAAATACATATTTAAATCAGTTTTGCTAATAACTGGAAGGTAAACGAAAACTGTTGGTGAATGATCTTGGCTGTCCGGGTGACGCCGCGTCGAAGGCTGTTGTGCCGACGTTTCGACCATCTTTTCGTGGTCTTCCTCAGGGCTGGTCTGCCTACGGGGAAGACCACGAAAAGATGGTCGAAACGTCGGCAACACAGCCTTCGACGCGGCTTCACCCGGACAGCCAAGATCATTCACAAGACTCCGGCTGCGGAAGTCTACGACTTCACTTGAAAACTGTAGGTGTTTTTGGAGGGGCTATTTACTCCGTTTCCCCCCTCTGGATTCGCCAGTTGCTGAGAGGGGGCTCGCTAGCTAGTGTGGTGTCGGTGGGAGTGGAAGCCTAAATGTGATCCTTATGGCTTTGGCGCTTGCTCAGCCGAGAGGATCTCCTCATGCGCGCTCTCTCTGCCCTGCTTTGACACCATGGATTCCTAGCGACGGGTCTTAAATGGTCGTGTGTGACAACGACAGGACCACCTAAATTTATTGTCAGTCCATTACGATCGACTTTGGTTATAGTGAACTTCTGGAGACTAACATTTTTGGTTCGCTATTTGAGAGGTTCAGTATATCCGATGGTATCAAAATTGAATAGTATTTCTTCACAATGATTTTATGAATAGAGATACAGCAGAATACATTAATAGCACGAATAAAATTTGATGGGGTTATTTGACCTCAAAAACAATTACGTTCAATTGTATCGACCATTTTTCATTACTAATTTCCCTTTATACTTCTCCAGGGTTCATGCTCTCTCCATACTTAAGTTTGCATTGTCCTCTGTCTCCAGAAACGCAGTCTTGACACCCTTCAATGCCCCTTGATGGAACACCGTCCCATTTTCCAAAAGCCCTATTACTCGCCTTATAACATTAGAGATGGTTTTGGTAGCAGCTTGGCGTAAGTGAGTATTGAAACTGGTCGCTTTTCAGCGTGGAGCGGCGGGTGTTCCCAAGGGTGTAGGACTGTAGCAGTCCCGCGCTTCTTGTCGCTTATGTAGAACTCCACGTTCTTTGTCCCGCGGAATCTCAAATAACATCACGTTTGAAACTGAAGCAAGCAGTCGCGCGCATCCTCCGCCAGTTTTAGCTCACACAGGACACGGACCTAGATACCGAATTAAAACTGAGTGGCCCAATATCATCAATAATGTACCCATTCTGGGTCCGCTACCTCGGGAGCGGAATTTCTTTTATTTATTTGTAATGTAAGTGAAACGGGACCAGTGACTTAAGTTCTCTATAGCCGAATGTTCGCTATATCCGTGTTCACTATAACCGGAGTCGACTGTATGTTGTGTCTATAGCATTACATGAGATCCTGACCGGCCACCCCGACTCCAGTTCGATCCTCCCAATCGACGTCATAGAAGTCCGAGGATCGCTACTCCTAGTCAAGCGAGTCGGGTCGCCTGTAAGCAAACTGCACATGTATTCGGCACCGGGCTTCCGTGATTGGCGAACGGTCGCGGAGCGCGAAACCGCGCGCAATTCGTTTATGTCCTCTTACTACGGACACGCCTCACGCGACGCGGCACGCCGTCGTCTGCACCGGCGCGCACGCCGCGACGCCGGCCAACTCGAGCGTGTTCCGTCAAATGACGGCGAAATTATCGCATAAATCCCAGCGGAGCCGGCGCGAGGCCCCGAGGTGTAAACTGCAGTAAATTGCACCACTTAATGGCGTCCGGATATTGCACACGCGCGCGCCGAGCGGAGCCGAGCCGAGCGGCGCGGCGTGGTCGACCCTGGCGTAATGGACGTGCGGCGGGGGTTGTGGGGGCGGGGCGAACTGTGCAGGGGTGGGGGGAAGCGGGGCGTTGTGGGGTGGGGTGGGAGAAGTGCAGGGGGGGCGAGTCGCAGCAGGCAGTGGGCATAAGTGCGACTCCAGGTGGACAATAGGAGTGTGGGAAGATTCCAAACCGTCGTAATAATAATAATAATAATAATAATAATAATAATAATAATAATAATAATTACAACAATAATAACAACAACAACTTATTTTTCTAGGGATTTTATCCACTTAACAGCTGGTTACCATTTACGTCCGGATAGGACGCATATTCGATCGTACACTAAACATCAACACAGTTGCAGGCTCCTCTGATATGGGGTCAGCTGAACGCGAGGCCCTTCGCGGCAACAAATGAAAGATAAGAGAGAACCAACCATGTCCAAGGTGGGACTCGAATGCGTGACCCTTCGGATCAAGGCGCTGAGTCGGTACATGCTTTTAGCCACCTCGGACATCCAGGTCCATTACGAGGGAAATTCTGAACGCAATAATACAAATATACATAAAGCACAAATAGATAAAGCATTCATTTCAATGAAAATATTTTGCATTACTATCAACGTACATCGTAAAAGAAAACAATGTGATTAAAAAACTTCCTAAACGATCTGAAACTTAAACCGAATAAGCAGTGTAATAAACAGATAAAGAGGTAGAGTAGTTATGTACGGATTTACGAATTTTGAGAATATTGTGTTCTTTCCCATGATTAGGATTCGTTGGGAAGATCAGGATTTGTTGAGATAATGAGGATTCATTAGGATGATAAGGTCTCATTCGGATGATTAGGATTCGTTGAGATGACAAGTATTTGTTAGGGTGATGAGTATTCGTTGGAATGATGATTCGATGGGATGATGCGAATTTATCAGAATTTATTAAGATTAAAATTATTTATTACGAGTATACAGATTTATTACTTTATAGAGATTTATTTATTACTCGTATTTATTAGCACTATAAGGATTATTTAAGTTTCGGTACGTTTTGCTACAAACCTGGGAGTTTCCCGATTTTTTCAACGTTCATATATTTTCCGAAACCTTCAAATTTGGCTCCTCTTTTTGACCTCTTGGCGCGATCATTGTCATCCACTGCGCGCCCTCTGTCGGACGGCGTGCTCCGCGCCCGTGGCGGCGCCCAACCGCTCCGCGCGGCGACTGCTCCGCTCAGCTTACGCTGGCGACTGGTGGTACCGCGTCATGAGGATTCGTTGAGTATGATGAGGATTCGTTTGTAGGATGGCAATTGGTTGGGATGATGAGGATTCTTTGTGAGGATGGGGATTCGTTGAAATGATGATTCGTTGAGATGATGGGAATTGGTTGGGATGGCGAGGATTCGTTGGGGTGATGAGGATTCTTTGGGATGATGAGGATTCGTTGGGATGATGAGGATTCGTTGGGATGATAAGGATTCATTGGGATGATGAGGATTCGTTGGGATGATAAGGATTCGTTGGGATGATGAGAATTCTTTGGGATGATGTGGATTTGTTGGGATGATGAGGATTCGTTGGGATGAAGAGGATTCGTTGGAGTGATGAGGATTCGTTGGGTTGATGAGGATTCGTTGGGGTGATGAGGATTCGTTGGGTTGATGAGGATTCGTTGGGATTATGGGAATTCCTTGGGATGATGAGGATTTGTTGGAATGTTGAGGGTTCGTTGGGATGATGAGGGGGTATTTGGATGATGGGGATTCGTTGGGATGATGCAAATTTATGGGAATTTTTAGGATTGAAAGGATTGATTTATTGGAATGGCATGGTTTTATTAAGATTATACGCATTAATTGGCGCTAAAGTATTCTTCGGTACGATTTCCTCAAACCGAGGAAAATCCTCGATTATTTGAAGGTTCTTTGATTTCCCGAAACCTTCAAACTCAGCCGCTCTCTTTGACCTCACAGTGCGATCACTGTCATCCACTGCCTGAGTGGCGGCGTCCAACCGCTCCGCTCATCTCAGGCTGGCGTCCGACGACGCCGCGTCGTGCCGGGGCCCACGCGCGCACGTACACAAGTGCACGTGCGGCGATACGCGCTTCCGCCCGCTGCTCATCTGCGACAATGGACGGGAACGGGGGGAAACGGCAGTCACAACAATGGTGACATGGGGGATGCACGGGACTAAATGGATGAATGCGTTTTTGTTTTATTGAGGAGGTTTAAGACGCATCGCAATGATTAGTAGTGGGTTGCTAAAGTAATTTTTTATCACCTGCTGCTTGATAATAGTTATTTAACTTACAAGTGGTGGAAAGAGGACATTGTTTGAAAGTTAGTTGATTATTCACGAGCGTGGTAGCTCGAGTGTATAAATATTGAGAGCACATTATGCTCTTTTAGCCACGTGTAATGCATATTTTATGGAATCCGATCGCCTTTTTTATATTTTGACATATTTTCTAAATGTATGTCTTTATAGTGAATCATATGATATTGAGACAGTACCATGTATCGGATACACTAATGATCCATTTTATCCACTACAGGAAGCTTTTGTGTATAATAACGAGGCATACTATTCTAGGTAATCTATTCCGAACATGTTTGTAAACATAAAGGTGATCGAATAAGATAAATAATTTTCAACTACTCTCGTCGGCGTTTCGAGCTGTGTTCTTCCGTTGGCACTCTTGCAATGGCTTTGGAAACATATTAAAATGACATTTTAAATTTCGCTTTCTATTCAAACAAATGGAATAAAATCATATTACGCCCATGACGATAAATAAATGTTATCTCCCAAAGAAACATACCACTCGTGTTTTTTTGTCACTCATGGAGTAATAATTTCTTTCGTGGATAAAATAAAGTATTATCATCCTTTGTAGAAAATTACTATCCGTACGTTTGTATAATTTTGAAACTCACATTTTATCAGCAACTGACTCTTCCTACTGCCAGTATAATATGTTTTATACTTCCAAAACGTACGAAGAGTTTCAAATTTCTTTTTACTGAAATGGCTATGAGTGAAATGATGGTTATGAGAAGCCCATCTCGAGGGTAGGAAGGCAATCACCATGTATAGGCAGATTTAGATGTATTAGAGGGAAAGCCAAAACAGAAGTGGTCGAGGTTCCGCACCGTGCAGGGAAGGTGTCGCTCTGACAACGGAAGTCGGAGGTTGCCGATTCGGACTGGACACCGGCAATGGTCTTGAAAGGAGTCAGATAAGAAGCGATGACGGGGAAGTGCTGGGAAGAAGATGGAGGCGATCAGGTAGGGCCTGCGTCCGGCGTCAAGCGCGGGAGATGTCGCCATGCGGATACGGGAATGGCAGCTTTCTTGGAAGGAGTATGAGACGCGGAGGCGGGGAGTGAGTGGGGCCCGGGGTCAGGCGCGGGAGGTGTCGCCATGCGGATACAGGAGTGGAAGCTGTCTTGGAAGGAGTTTCAGGGAAGGAAGAGGCGGGGGAGGGTGAGTAGGGGTTGGAGGGGGTCGGGGAGGGGGTCGGGTCTAGGGCTCGGCAGTGATGGTGACGCCCTGGCGATGGTTGTAGAAGCGGATTTGGAAATACCATGCGGATACGGGAGTGGCAACAATCTTGGTAGGAGTGTGAGAGTTGATGGAGGCGGGGAGTGGCCGGAACCCGGGGTCGGGCGCGGGAGGTGTCGCCATGCGGATACAGAAGTGGCAGCGGTCTTGGAAGGAGTCAGGATAGGCGGTGGCGGGGGAGGGTGGGTAGTGGATGGCGGGGGTCAGGGAGGGGGCGGGATCCGGCGCCGGGCGCTGGAGGTGTCGTCGCGGCGGCGGCGGCGCCGCGGCGCCTGAGCTGCGAACAAGGGCGCCTTTGTGGCGCGACCCGTGCTAACGGCCGCCCGGCGCCGGCGCCCGCACCGCCCGCCCGCCCAGGCGTCGAATGGGCAGCGCCGCGACGCCACCGCCCCCATCCCTGCCCCTCCCATTCCCTCCCACAGTGTTAGCTTCCGCTGGCGTCGGGTGACGGCCAGGGCGCTCGCGAAAGACGAGGTACAATGTAGTCTTGCTGCTGCTACAGGGCGGAGCTAAAGCCGACCGGCTTCACAGCAAAGGTATATAGTAAGTGGAAGAGTTGACGAAACGGAGATTGTAATTTTTGTATTTTAATTCTCAATAAAGAATGGTGCTTGTTGCGCAGAGATGTTTAGAAATTATTACACAGTAATCCTTACGCAGAGATTCTCAAAGAAGAAGAATAAATCTACTGACAGTTATTAACGGATATTTTAAAAAAGATTTAATGTATTTAAAATAACTATGTATGTTTGTCACGTAAATCGCAGTTGTGAATGAATATATTGTAATCTTATTATATTTTATAATTAATTTTTTTATAAATACATTGCAAAATGAAGTATAAAAAGAAAATAATTCTGTAAATACATTCAACATAATCAATGAAAGAAGTATAAAGACTTTTAACATTTTTTTTTATCTCGACGTAATTATTATGGTAAAAGAAAGATAAAACAAAACGAAAAAACTGTTTTGTCTCAAATATATTATTAGTAATCGAAGATATATTACAATAATATTTTGTGACAGTCGTTGCGTTTTCTCTATTTATTTTTTCATAGAGTACATAATATCCTCTTACTTTCGAATTTACACATAGGAAGATTTTACTAACATTCGCCATAACCTCTCTACTTGTCTATTATGTTTAATCTTTACTTTTTTAATTCATGAAGATTATAAGTTGATTATCTTTCCTTCTATTAAATATATGTTACGCTGAAACATTCCAACTAAAATAATCCTTCCACCTAAAATATCCTGAACTAACAACTATAAATATAATAAAATAATTAAACAAATATAATAATATAATAATGTAATAAAATAATAATATAATGAAATAATAATATAATAAAATAATAATATAATAAAGCTAACCTAAAATAATACAGCAACTTTAATTGATTTTAAAGAAAGAATGGACCATTTCTAAAAAATGAATCTCCACGAAAGGGGAATAAAAATAATATTGAATTTTGTATTGCAATAGTGTAGAATTGCTTTTTGAAGAGTGCAAATGCTTAAAATGCACGCATCTGTAATCACGAAAAGATATTTTTAACGTGTGTATTACAGGTTTGTCATAATTGTATTTAATGTATTGCACGCAGATTTAATTCATTTATTTGTAATTTTGTTTTCGTGCTATTAATTGCATTTGATATGTTTTCGTGGGAATATTAAAATTTAATACCAATTTTTATTTTGTAAATTCATTATTATTTGTTCATAAGTGTCGGAATTAGATGAACGTTATTTTTAACAAAAACTCAGGTCATAGAATGATGAAAAGAATCGAAAATAGATTAAGTTTGAAAACGAAGTTGGCTACTTTCTAATCAAATGCGTAACTGCACTTTCTCCAATTGGTAAGTCATGAAGAAACCAATGGACAATCATGGACAAAAGAGCTGAACAACTGCCTGAAGGATAGCTAGAAAGTATCCTGATTTAGATATATCTTAGCAAGGCCCACAGAACACTGAAAGTAAACTGATATATGTGAAAATTAATATCTGAATCCATTATTCTAGCTACGACAACTGTTATGAAATAATTAATGAGTCCTGTCATCTTCCCCTTCATGGTTACATTTATAATACCTACGGTTTGTAAAAATGTAAAACATTATTTAATAAATTCAGTGACAAATGATAAAAACAAGAAAAAATATGAATAAGAAGGAGGAGATAAAATAAAAAGGAGTCAATGGAAAAAGGAGAGAAACGTAGATAGAAGTAGTTATCTCAATGCCGGGTGCGACAAGAAACAAGAAAAGAAAAAGGGATGTGAAACAATAAGCGGTGCCATCTGGTGCAACGCGCAGCGAACCAAGGGCGCTTGCTTCGTGTCCAGTATTTCCCGCTGGCGAAGCAGTCCCCGCCAAGGAAGAGAGTGTCTGCGGCCGGCGCGGGCGATCAGCGACCAGCCGGCGGGCGGGCGAACGATTGGGAGTGCGGGGGCGATCGGGGGCGATCGGGGGCGATCGGGGGCGATCGGGGGCGATCGGGGGCGATCGGGGGCGATCGGGGGCGATCGGGCGATCGGGGGCGATCGGGGGCGATCGGGGCGATCGGGGCGATCGGGGGCGATCGGGGGCGATCGGGGGCGATCGGGGCGATCGGGGGCGATCGGGGGCGATCGGGGGCGATCGGGGGCGATCGGGGGCGATCGGGGCGATCGGGGGCGATCGGGGGCGGTCGGGCGATCGGGGGCGATCGGGGGCGAGCGGGGCGAGCGGGGCGATCGGGGGCGAGGGGGCGAGCGGGGCGAGCGGGGCGAGCGGGGGCGAGCGGGGGCGAGCGGGGGCGAGGGGGGCGAGCGGGGGCGAGCGGGGGCGAGCGGGGGCGAGCGGGGGCGAGCGGGGGCGAGCGGGGGCGAGCGGGGGCGAGCGGGGCGAGCGGGGGCGAGCGGGGGCGAGCGGGGCGAGCGAGCGGGGCGACGGGGACGAGCGGGGGCGAGCGGGGGCGAGCGGGAGGCGAGCGGGGGCGAGCCGCGGCGAGCCGTGGCAAGCCGTGGCGAGTGGTCGACAGCGGGGGACAACGGGGCCGAGCGGGTGGTGAGCAGTGGGCTAGCAGGAGAGGAACGTTGGCTGAGCAGGGTATAAGCGGGGGCGGGCAGGGGCGAGCGGGGGCGAGCGGGTGGCGAGCAGTGGGCTAGCAGGAGACGAACGTTGGCTAAGCAGGGTATAAGCGGGGGCGGGCGGGAAGCGCGGGGGCGACCGGGCGAGCGGCGCTGCCGGATGTGCGCGCTGGCGGTCGGGCGGAAGACGGCCGAGAGGCTGCTGTGGCGCCAGCTGCGGAGCAGGCCCACGCGGCGGGCCCTTGCTCGACTCTCGAGGGACACCGTCTCGTGTCCTCTCACGTTTGTGCCATCGTCACGAAACCCGCACTAGCCTCCGCGGCGGCTGCCGCTTGAGCAACCGACTAACGCACTTACATGCACCAGACTAACGAGGCTAAATAACTATCTAATTAATTAATTAATCAATCAATCGTTCCCCATTACCATCTCCACCGCCGTCCAATCAATAACGCCGCCTCTGTCGCTATATCATCCCTCCTCCACTTCTTACACTGCCACTGTTCCTTCTTCCTCATGACCGTGGGCCGTCACCATTACCGTCATAACCTCCTCCTCCTACTTATGCGCCTCGGCGCACCCCTCCTCCTGCACCAACCATGCCTGCTTCTGCCCCCCACTACTCACTTCCATACCTCTCGTTCCTCGCCATCGGCCCACTCCTGTCGCATACCCCGCCCTCCCTGTCTTCGCCGCCTTATCCACCATCACTAGTCTCTACCTCTGCCGTGTTCTTTCCCACGCACCTCTCATCACTCATACCTTAGTTGTCACCTTTACCTTAGTTCCACTACCTTTTCTTCCGTCCTCTCCGCCGTCGTCACCACTTCCAATATCTCTGCTGACACCCGTCTCCTACCTCCTCACCAACACCGCTGTTCCCGCCTACACCCATCACAAAACACTCTCCTTACATCCTCCGATTCCGGCGCCGCTTGATTCATTGATTAATTAATTAAATAATATTCCCGGACACGTGAATTGCCACGCTCATTAGTCCCGTTATTGTAGTGAATGATTTTATTCTTGGATAGAGTAGTGTTCCTCCACCACTCTGCGATGAGGTCAGGTGCCGACATACACATCCACTTGCAGGGGATTTCCGTCTCCTCTTCTCCGTCCCCGCCTCTCCCAGCGGGGCCTCGCCCCAACCGGGACAAAACTCACCTTCCGACTGGTCTCCAGATGTGCGTAGGAGTGTAGCGCGTGCGTGTGAAAATGTGTGTGAATATGGGGAGGGGATAGGGGAAAGAAGAGGAAGGAAAGACCGCGCACGAACCGCGGCTCATTTGTTAAAGTACTGCTCGGGCATTCGCCTGGTATTGATAGGAGAAACCACGGAAAACGACCGATATGAGTAGCCTGCCTCAAGATTTATTCACCAGACCCCGGGTGAGTGCAACCTATCTACACAACTAGTGTAAAAATCCTTCACCGTGGGGACTCGAAACCTAGGACTTCCTGGTCAGAGTCGCTGCAGACGCAGTGGCAATGCTGGCTTTGAGCAATATTCAATCTGTTTCCGCCGCCCAGTCGCCTCCGTTGCAACCTCGATCTCCTCCCTCGTCGCTCCTCCTCCCCCCATTTGTCCCACCAGCGGTTCTACCACAACCTCCGCTTCGGCCTCCACCTCCGCCGCCGCGTCCCACTCTGCCTCCGCCTTCGCCCTTCCCATTGACTTCGCGCCCGCCTCGCACACTGCCTCCGCCACCGTCTCCACCTCCGCGTCTGCCACCGCCACCGCCTCCCCCACTGCCTCGGCTTCCGGCACCGCCTCCCCCACTGCCACCGCCTCTGCATCCGCCACCACCATCGCCACCGCCTCCGCCACCGTCTCCGCCTCCGCCTCCTCCTCCGCCACCAGCACCGTCTCCGCCTCCGCCTCCTCCTCCGCCACCAGCACCGTCTCCGCCACCGCCTCCGCCACCGTCTCCGCCTCCGCGTCTGCTACCGCCCCCACCTACGCCACCCCCACTGCCTCGGCCTCCAACACCGCCTCCCCCACTGCCACCGCATCCGCCTCCGCCTCCGCCACCGCCACCACCAACACCCCCGTCTTCACCGTTTCCCCCGCCTCCGCTCCTACCACCACTTCCGCGTCGTCTCCACTTCCATCTCCCTGCCTTCGCCCTCTCCCTCAATCGGCTCTCCCCCCTCCACCTCCATCACCCCGTCGCCACTCCTTCCTCCGCCACAACCGGACGGTCTGCAGGCCGCCTCGGATGCCGCGCGCCGGCCGCCTGCCGCCGGGCACCGGCCGGTGAGGGAGGCGAGCCGCTTAGTGCAGCGGGGCGTGCTGCCGCTCGCCGACCCGCACATGCGGCGGGAGGGCGGGTGGCGTGTTTTCGGCGGCTTAAGGCGGGGGCGGGGGGCGGGGGGTTGCGGACCGTCGGCCGTTGTGCACCCGCGCTGTCTGTTGCGGAAGTCTCGTTATGCGGTCCAGTGCGGGAGCAGCTCGAGACTGTGGCTGTGGCCGGGCGGGAACCGGGGCTGATTTGGGTGGTAGCCTCCTTGGGCACAGTACGTGCGCAGTTCATGGTAGCGCTCTTTCGTCCTAAATCTCTCCATTGCTCTGCTTCATATCCTTTCGCAAGGAACATGTTTGGCAAGCCATGATGACTTACATCGATCTCGGTGACGGATTTATAATGTACATTCCAATATTCCGATATAAAAAGCTTCGAATCACTACATTCTGCTTTTTCTGGACAGTTTCTACTTGATCAAAAAGGCAACGAAGCCTTTTCCCTTCGCTTCTATGACTCATTGCAACCATTTTCTAAGGATAAACAATATTGGAAAAACGATTAACACAGAACAAAAACTATTTTCCCGCAACACCACTTTTCTCTCCTCTGTCAGACAATTTTTAAAAATTGTTCTTAAATTTTATTTGTAGTTAACGGCAGAACGTAAAATGCCTAATGATATTTGCAAAAGATATTTCTCACAATTCTATTCACCGCAATTCGCACATACGACAGCTAACATCGGTCTCCCACACCTACTATCCTTATAACTCTTGTAACTCTGAGAACGAGTAACGTATAATACTTTCGCTTTTACATTGACAAGAGGTTCTGTAGGCAGCTACTAGTAACGACTGTCCTCAGTTACGAACGTTAAATGTATATAATCCCAAATACAAATGCAAATAATCATCTTAGTCGCTCCCACAGACCGCATGTTAGTTAAGGAAGGATATTAGAGGTTATCTCAAAGGAAATGTTACACACCGAGCGAAATGGGTCAGGGCGTGGCGTGCTGACTTCGCATTGGGTAGGCCTGGGTTTAATTCCCGTGCCGGCCATCCTGACCGGGGTTTTCGTGGTTTCCCTCGGTCATCCAGGGGAATACTAGGATGGTTCTACTGAAAGGTCATGACCGCAAAACCGGCGTACCTAGCGCTGGTAATTTGTTAACTACGTGAAGTTACGAAGGTTGTTTGGGAGACATCGCGGGTCCCTGGTAGGGTGACTAGGTAGAAATCCCAGGATCTAACGGTGCCGAGGCTAATGACTCTTTACGGGACATTTAATAAGACAAGAACTTTAACATAGAATTTTATTTATTATTTCCGGGCGCGGCAACTGCTGTGGTAATGACTGTACGTGTAGTGTATGCTTTTATCACATATAGGTAACGGTTTTCTTCTCCCACTGAATTGTGTGACCCGGCGGCAAAATCTACGTCCCCTTGCTAAGCTTTGACTTCTAGGTATATCCCATCAACGGAGCACCTCCCCAGCCGGAACAAGCTCTAAGCTCCCGACAGGTGTCCCACATGTGTGATAGTGTAGAGCAAGTAAATGTAATGGGGGAATATGGCACAGAAAAGGAAGGAAACGTCGGGGAAATTTACCGATCAGAGCAGCCGGTCCTTAGAATTCTTCTCCAGACAGCGGCTAGATTCGACCTAACAATATACATAGTTTTGAAAACCCTGACACAGTCAGAACTCGAATCTCAGGACCTCCCGCTCATGGCACTACAGTGATCTCAGTGAGTTCTGAGCCATCTCCGTCGGTTTAAGTTGCTTTGTAGCATTGGGTTTAGAAATATTCTGGTAAATTTAAACTAATTTCATCAAATATAATGGAAGTAAATCTGTTTCTAATAAAACACTTTAATTATAACATGAATTTTAAACATTAGGGAAACATGTTTGTGATAGCATGAGGTTTTTCCAGCTTTTTTTGTTGTTGAAGTTTCGTTGTTCTTTTTGCGTCACAAACTGTATTCTCTCTTAATTTTAGCTACACGACCATTAATAACTCTTCTTCCTTGCCGGTCCATCCATCGTCCAAAGTGTCCAGCGCCTGAAGGCGCGCGCAAATTCCAGGACGACCACCCACCACTTTACGGACTCACTTCCTCCTCGCCCGCTCCCGCTCTCTCCCCGGCTTCCCTCCCCTCCCTCACCCGCTCCACTCGCACGCGATTCCCACGCCCCCGCACGCCCCCGCACGCCCTCGCACGCCCCCGCACGCCCCCAATCGCTCCCCGCCCGCTCCCCGCCCGCTCCCCGCCCGCACCCCCCCCGCTCCCCGCCCGCTCCCCGCCCGTTCGCCCACCCTTGTACCTGCCCGTTCGTCCGCCTGAACACACATCCTTCCGCCTGCTCCGCTCTCCATCCATTACCCATTGCCTACTACCGCCTGCCTGCCACATATTTATTTTCCTCTTACTGACGGTCACCCATTGCCCATCACCTACCGTCCGCTCATCACCATTCGTCACGCTCCGCTCGCCACGCACCGCTTTCCACCTGCCACCAACTACCCTCCTCTCTCTGTGCCCATCGCCCGCCTCCACCGTTCATTCCATTGCCCCGCTCACTGCCTTTTGCCTTCCTCTGCCTAGAGTCCCTAGATACAGAGACTAGCGCAACCCGAACGACCGCCTCCATTTAATATCCCATCACCCAATAACCCCTCCAGGCAGCATTCAGAAGTTAAGGAGGAACGAGAGCAATCGGACGCATTACTAGGAATTTCGGGTATGTTATCGTTGGTTTTTGGCTGATTGGTGGCTACTATCTTACCACAACACCGCTTAGTTCAACTGGATACAAAGTGTCGGCACCGGTGGCGCAAAGGAATGCGCTACTCTCTGTATCCAGGGACTCTACCTCTGCCCACCGACCACTGTCCACAGCTCACCGCCCTCCTCTCGCCGGCCGCCGCCCCGCCCCCCGCCCCCGCCCCGGGCGCCCGCCCGGCGGCCAAAGAGCGCGCACGAGGCGCCGCTGAAGGCCAGGCGCGCCATCCGTCAGCCGAATTCTTGTGCCATTTGCGTGCTGACATTTGCCGCCGCCCAGAATGTCAGTCACAGCGCCTGCTGCGGACGGTCGGCCGCGCAGGGACTGACTGCCGCCGGGACGGGGCCGGGCGGGGCTGGGCGGGGCCGGGCGGGGCCGGGCGGGGCCGGGCGGGGCCGGGCGGGGCCGGGCGGGGCCGGGCGGGGCCGGGCGGGGCCGGGCGGGGCCGGGCGGGGCCGGGCGGGATGGAATGGAGGAAAGAGGAATGGGGTGGGTGGGGCGAAGAGATGGAGAGGGGAATGACGAGACTGGGAAAGGACGGGAACAAAGCGGAGTGGGTGGGACAGGAGCATAGGGTTGTGGGGAAGGACGGATCGGGCGGAACAGAAGTGGATCAGGGCGTCAACTAATGTCACTGTAGTGCCTCTGACCGGAAGGTATTAAGGTTCCAGTCCTGACGGTGGTAAGATTTTCGACATAGTTACATAGCTCGAATTCAGTCGCTGTCTGGAGAAGACTTCTACCAGCTGGTTGCTCTGATATTTACTTCCACTTCCTTGTCCTATCCTCTCCCTTTACACACACACACACACTTACACTAACATGCACTATACTACCACACATTCCGGGAGACCGGTCGGGAGCTTCAAGCTTGTCCGGGCTGGGGTGGTACCCCGCTGGTGGGAGATACCTGGTTAGAGAAATCCCGCTAGACGAAAGGTAGGTCGACACCGATCTCACCATTCGGCAGGGGAAGATCACTGCTCCCGCCCGAGGAAAATCATACCCTACACTGACGGCTCCAATGAATGTGTTGTGAATTGAAAATGTGAATAAATAGTTTATTCACATTTTTAATCGAATAGTAGTCAATTATCCAGTGAGTTGATATTGCGTTGAACGCAGTTGTTTTGTTATAACTAAATGCTTATGGAATTTCAGAAGAATCTATTTTAGAAAAGAAAACGAACGTTCTTGAAAACGATGCCAATCAGTAAAATAAGCGATGAGCCGGTTATAGCTCGTCGGAGCATTTCTTAGAACACTGTTGGTTTGGAATTCATAATTGCGTAAGTGAATTAATCAATAACGGCGAAACCATTATTGATATAACCAACAATTCGGATTATAACGTTGGATCTGTAATAAAACCAGCAAAATGGCAAGTACATGAAATGGGAATGAATGCATACCAAGGCATCAAAGCAAAACCATATATTTGAGAAACTGTTTTAATAGTGAAACTAAAACTACATAAAAGTGTTTAATTTTTTATATGAGCAATTCGTTTCAAAACCAAAACAGAAATTAAAAATTAATTAGATCGTTGGAGACTTAGATATTTTCTAATATACAAGTAAATAAAAGGTGTTGTCCGATCAGTACAGTATTGATACCGGACAACACCTTTCATTTACTAATAAAAATTAAAAGGTTTTGTTAGTGTAAATCGCAACCGAATCTGAGTCTCAAATATTTTATTAACGGTATTTTTATTTGTAACTTTTCAAAGTCGTGATGTATCCGGAGAATATCTTCATGAAACGTTCTCGAAACTGAATCCTAGTTTCAAATATTTTATTAACGGTATTGTTAATTGAAATGTTTCAATCTCGTGATGTATCCGAAAAATATCTTCATGAAACTTTCTCGAAACTGAATCCGAGTCTCAAATATTTTATTAACGATATTTTTATTTGTAACTTTTCAAAGTCGTGATGTATCCAGAGAATATCTTCATGGGACGTTCTCTCAATGAACTCATCCTGTGACAAGAAAATATATAACACATCATAACTGATTATCGATTTCTTCATACATTTACTGACCAGCTTCGAATTCAAAGCAAAATCGCCAGCCCTTTAATATCCCATTTCTGCAAGCAACCCAGCGATTACCCGGCCGGGTGAACAAGCTATTAAGCAACAGTTGGCGCGGAGATGCCGTTATGACGGTTATCGCGACGTTTCTGGGTGATCGCGCCAGCCAGCCCCGCCGCCTCGTAATGACCTCTCTCTATCTGTTAAATCAGTCGATTATGATTGGCGTCCAATTGAGAATCAATGCGCCGCGTCGCCGATCAATAAACCGCATTTATTATGGGTTGATCAGATGCCGACCCAAGCGGAGTAATCGACTGCGGCTGCTGCGTTCAGCTGGGCGACCCGGCGTGCGCTCCAGCGAGGATGGTTTCCGAGGCGGCACATGACGGTCACGTGACCTGGGTCTGTTTCGAGATTTGTGCTTCGTGCCCTTTGACCCGGGTCCTTTTCTGGGGTCACAATACGTCAGGGATTGGTTCGTGGTGGATTAATTGTTGTGGTGGCTCGTAGATTCCTTTCGAGATTTGTGCTTCATGCTCCGTACGCCAGGTACAGCCTTTTTCGTGGTCCTAATACGTCAGAAAGTGGTTTGTGGTGGGTTAATTGTTGTGGCGGCTCGTAGAATGTTTTTTATAGAAATCAGAAATCCGATTTTTTCCACTAATTACGTCCACGCGACCATTGATGATTATGGTACGATTGATATAAGAATTGTCGAATTTACGTTTTGGATTCTTTTGTGACAGCATTATGTTTGCAGTATATCACTCTCTGTTCCACATGTGTCACAATCTGATCTTCATGAAAAGGGAACCTTCGACAAACATTCGAAACATTTCTTCTTTTTCATGCCTCCTAAGTTTCTAAATTATGACTGGTATTTTTCAAAGAGTTTACCTCATATACACTGTGTACATTTGTCTTTCATTCCACATGAGTGAGAAATGGTTACAAAGACTGAAAATAAAGATGAGTATACAATATATCCGCTCATGCTCCCAAATGTTGGTTTGGAATCATGTCTGAGTTAGTGATTGTAATCTCTGAGTTTTCTTAAACCATACGAATACAGAATTTATAATTCACAACTGAACAATTACATACTCGTTGGCATGTGTCATTATTTAGTTTAAAACGGTTATTTGTGAGTTATTTATTACTTTGTTTTAAAATTTCCTATGTTTTTGCCGTATGTTTCTTGAGGCCCAAAGTTTCTTCTTTGCTTCTCCACTGCGGTTATAACATTATCTGAAGTTGAAGTTTGCCAGACTTTTTGTGTATTTTCTTCAAAACCAATTTTAGAGATAACATTTTAGTTTCATCATTGCTAATGTCTCTTATCAACAAAATTATATTTTGGAAAGTAAGATCTAGACTAAACACGAGTGTCTTTTTCCCTTTATCTGTTGCATATAAACTGAAGTGGTTCGTCCAGCTGATCAGTGTAATTGAGGCCACTTGGGAAATGATGTCGTGAACCAGTTAGACGAAAAATTCGCCTGATTATCATTAAGTATTCAAAACACTACGTTGTTGCTATTTGGTAGTTACGTCATATAATGCTTTCATCAAAAGAAATACAACGCAAGAGATCGTTTTGGTACTTTCATTAGAACTAAAATGACTGTTGAGTCCACAGTCTGCATATATTTGCTTTTCGAGATGGCATAATCGCATTGTGGATTTTCTATTACTATTGAAATCGTCCAATCCTGTTTGAATGCTATTGATTCTATTGAAGTTCTCTTATTTTCATTTGCTGACCAAAATCACTGAATAGTGACAAATCGAACGAAAATATACAACGACGAAGTTAACGAATATTATTTAAAACGAAATGTTTCAAGAGATCACTCAGATATATTCACATGTTATGGATTTTCTGCATATGAATTATAGTGTACAAAACTCGATGAAAGTATTATCGTTTATTATTTCAGGCAGCAACTAATTTCTTTTCTAACGGAAAGTAACAAACCCAGCAACTGAAACTACAGACCCCATTGTCCGGCAACCCTTTCGGCAACAGAAGTAGTGCAAAGGGCAGCGGTGGGAACCAATCTGAAATGTTGAATATTCGACGACACAACACAAATATTCTTTTTGTGATAGTGTGGTGGCCAAATAAGACGAAAATTTTAGTAATGTAATAATTATCTCATTCATTATTTTCTAACTACTAAGAAAGTCATGTATCAATCTAAACCTGTTCACAAATATATGACACAACAAAGTTAAAGAGATGAATAAGAAATTGAGACCGAGGAGATAATTATCAATAAAGAAGTGAAACGATGGAGAAATTGAACATTTTGATCAGATGTTTGTAAAGTAAACAAAAATGAAGTGAAGAAAAGAAGAATGATTAAGCAGTGTACGGGTACAAGGACGTGAGCATTTGAATGGTTCGGATGTAAAATATAATAACCACAACGTATGCGCTATCGGGTCATAATCAACCTGATTGTTTAAGTGGGTTTCATATAAATGACAACAATGAGGAACCATCTACTAAACATAAATTGAAAGATTTGAGTATCGCACTGCATCGACAACAGAAAGGAGAAGCTACAAGTTAAATAAAATAGCATAAAACTACAATTTTGATGGTTATTGTCCTTTGTTCTTCAGACTTTGTGTGTCAGATATGACCCACCGAAAAAGGAGCACATTGTATAAGAATTTTGTCCAAGTTGCTTGATTGTGAAACATTTGGTGATTCATTTGGAGATTTGAGATTTGATCTGAAGATTTTTGTCTGAACAGGGATTTGAATCCTGTCGACTCCGAGTACGTGTAACGATTATGTATCCTTTGCGGGCGTACCTTCATCGAGCGGCGGCGGGAAGGGGGCGTGGCCGGGTATTCTGAGCGCGGCGGAGGCGGCGGCGCGGAGGCGGCGGCGCGGAGGCGGCGGCGGTAGCGTCGCGGGAATTACGCGGCCGAGCGGCGCCCCGGCGCAGCTCCACGCGCCGGCGATCAAGCGCCGATCCGCCACGCCCCGCCACACCCTCTCACACCACACCCAATGCTTCGCTCGCCCCGCCAAGCCAGGCCCCAGCCGTGCCGCTTCAACCCGACCCGTCTCGCCCGACTTCATCCTGCCCTAGATCTCCCCGACCCAGCTCCCCCCAAACCAGTTCGTTCCATCCCAGCTTGCTCTACCCCAGCTTGACCCGGCCCAGCTCCTCCGTCCCAAATCTCCCCGCTCCAGCTCGACCCATTCCATCTCGTCCCGCCTGAACTTGTCCTGCTCCAGTTCTTCCCGCCCCATCTCGTCCCAACCCAGCTTATCCTGTCCCAGCTCACCCCATCCCAGCTCGTTTCGCACCAGCTCTCCCCGTCCCAGCTCGCCCCGCCGCAGCTCGCCCCGCCACAGCTCGCCCCGCCACAGCTTTCCCCGCCACAGCTCGCCCTGCCACAGCTCGCCCTGCCCCAAAAGCCTGTCTCTGCTCGCTTCGCCCCAAGTCGTTCCAACCCAACATGTTCCACCCCGTTTCTCGACCCACCCCAACCTTTCTCGACCTTCCCCAACCTTTCTCGACCCACCCCAATCTTTCTTGACCCTCCTCAACCTTTCTCGACCACCCCAATCTTTCTCGATTCACCCCAACCCTTCTCGATCCACCCCAAACGTTCTCTATCGACCCCAACCTTCCATGCCCCCTGCCCGACACGCCCGATTCCACTCCGCTCCTTCCAACCCATCCACCTCTCCCAATTTTATTACGCCTCACTCTGCCCGCCCAGGCGCACCGCACCTCACCCAACCAAATGCAACCTAGCTCCACGTAATGTCATGCCTGTTCTACTACGTCTCTGTTCCTGTTTTCTGGTTTCCTACGTCTCTGGTTTCCTTCCGCACTTTTCTGCTCTGCGCCCCACTTTCTGACCCTCTCTCTCTGTCCCATTATCTGTGCTCGCTGTATTTTCTCCTGCATCTCTCTGAGCTCTTCTGCTTTCTCCACCCTTCTTCCGACCGTTTCTGCCGCCCTGCAGTCCTACGCCCACCCTTGCACCGCGCTGCCAGGCTCTCCCTGGCGAAACTTTTGGGAGCTACAAACGCAAGTTTATACGACAATTTCCAGCATCAACTGGATCTAAATAATTCTGTTTCTCTTAAATTTATTTCGCATTTTGATCTACTTTGAGTACAATTTGAGGGAAAATAGGAACAGAAATCTTATTACTTTAGGAGACGCATCCAGAATGTAATTTTCCCTATGTTGTGCAATGCTGACCAGCCAGGAGTTTCTTAAAGTATATGGAACTAGTGGTGCTGTTTTAAAACAGCACGTACTTTCTCACCCTTATTTTCACGCAATATTAAGGGCAAAGTGCTCAAATTTTCGAAAAATTGTACTGATCTTATTTCAAAATCTATCTTTAAGAAGCTGATTTCAGTAACGAAAAAATCTCCATTTTTATATGTTAGTTGATTCAATGCTCCGAAAAATTTTTGAACTTTTGCAATTTTCGAAAAATCAGAGTTTTTAACGACTATGGGACCTGCACTATTCTCGTAAACGTCCTTCACACTACCAAACAACAAAATTTAACCAAAAACGTATCACAGTGATGCAGAATTGCAGGGAACTGACACACCTGATATCAATTCTAACCGCCAGACATCTCCCGTACAGGGATACAACTGTTGATCTCACGATAGAACATATGTCTTAATTCTGGTGGTGAACATGTGAAAAAATATGCACCGAATCTGCTACAATAAAACATGAAAATGTTTTCTTTTGTTGATGAACTAGGGAAACTTACTTTCTGGATGGGTCTCACATGAACTTTTTGGAACTCGCATCAGTTATCTTGCATTTGTAACTACATATCTAATTTTTCCACTTTTGACCTAATGAATATACTATACTCTATTTATGCACGATGGTTTGTTAACTGAATAATTCAAGAAACAATATTGTGGCGCCACCATTGTGATTGGATTCCTTAGCTTCCAAAACTGTGCTGTGAATGGTTTCATTATTCATGAAATATTTATGGCATTAAAAATGTCTATTGCCAACAAATCACGTCCATTATCAAACAGCAATAACAGCAAAATAATTGAACACTTAATTCAGTTCCGGATCGATTACAACGTGCTGGATTAAATTTAGCTCAATGGATTATTTAGAACATTTTAAAGACCCACTTGTCGGAGATTAACATCGCCATTAGCGAGCGTACTAAAACAGCGAGTAAAAATCGTGTTCCAATATTTCCTTATTATTCATTGCGCCGGAGTGAAAATTAGTAATATTCCCTTTTTTCTCGTATACCTACGTATATGCGAAGTAATACACGTACTATAGAGAAAGCTATGTAATGCTGCGTGAAAAAACGGCAGAATGATTTTCAGCAGAAAAAAATTCATTACCGACCCTAACAACATAAGAGTGGATAAATCCAGTTGACAAATTAAGAAAACAAATCCTCACACGTAGTGTTACCAGAATCCCTGTCTTTTCCCTGTCATAACGAATTTCGAAATGAGTTTTCCAGAATATACAAACTCATAAGAGAACCGAAACTTCATTTCCACATAAAGGCATACGTGAAACTGGAAAAGTTTAAGGGCCTTCTTTGCTTTCTTTCTCTTTCTCCTCCTTCCCCGCTTTCTTTCTTTCTTTCTCTCTCTCTCTCTCTCTCTCTCTCTCTCTCTCTCTCTCTCTCTCAATGCTGGAACGTGCAGATGGCTGCCATCTCGACACGCTTCCTTGAGATGCATCTCAAAGGCCAATTCTCGTGTTACACGCGTGAGAAGGAAACAGTCCAGCCAATGCGATCTCATTTGGCGTCATGGCATAGGAAGGGGATCTCGGAAAATGTTAGTATGATATTATTTCATTCCTTTAGAATACAACAGTGCACGTGGAATGCGTCGCAGCAAGGGCATTCCATACTTACTTGGGAAGATAACGTCTACATTTCATTGAATTTCTTATTTACAAAGCAATGTTTACAAGTTGTCAGGAAATATTCAATGTAGGTACAGACAGTAAGAGACTATAAAGCCTACCCACAGATAAATTTGATTTAAAATAACCTCAGAAAAAAATGTGAAAATAATTGATAACTAATATATATATATATATATATATATATATATATATATATATATATATATATATATATATTTAGTAACTAAGCCAGTAGGAACTAGGGTTACTATATACGTACAGTCAGTTTCCTTTCGTGTAGCTTCTGATACGTATTGTTCGTATTCAGTTTCATATTTACTTTTGCTCCGTTTTTAAAGCAAGACAAAACTATTTTAAAGGAAAATGTCGAAACATTAAATATCGGTCGGAATAGTTTTAATGAGTCTAAATTTGAAGATTGTAAAACATATGGCTTAAAAACGAGTAAATCTGTAAACCGTGATTTATTTCTCGTGTCCAGCAGATGTTTTTTGTCAATGCGGTTGCTCCATTCAGGACAACTATTCAGCATGTAAAGTTGCTCGTAGAGTGCGTCTTTTGTTTGGATTGTTCATATGGTAAAAAAGTTCACTTGTTTCCCTTGTTGCAAAATCTAATAGAATACTCAAAATGTCAATTCCTTTAGAAGATGTTCTTAAGAAGGAGCATATACTCATTAAGAACTGTTTTCTAGCGCCCATTCTCAGACTTCCCTAAGTGAATAGTTTAATAGATTTTGCGCTTCCGACATTTGATGCCAGAAGTTGGAGTTGTGTCACGTCTCATCACTGGAAGTCAAAATTATGATCGAAATTACTTCCATTGAGGGGATTTCGATCGTAATTCTATGAGAAAAACTTATTATTTCATTGACTACAACTTAGAAAATACTGACAATAGAATAATTCTGTACAATCGAACGAATAGTGAAGAGCTATAAAGATAAAATCTGAATTAATGCTTTTTTCAATGCGTAAATGTTTTGAACTTGAAAAAATTGAAAGGTTAACTCAGTAACATAACGATAATTCAAATGTACTTTTCTTATAAACAAGGAGGAATTCAAATGAAATAAGACGGCAAAGTTATAATTTATGATCCAGTTTTTTAATTAACCAATCAAAAGTTGACATTGTGAAAACACTGAAGTTATCTGAATTGTCTCGGTAAACTAATTCTTAATATTTTATGAACGTTTTCCGGGAAATTGGAAATTGACATAATTAAATAATCTATTAATTGAAGTGTTTTAAAAGTCATGATTATTGTTGTAATATAGTTAACGTATAATAAACATTAATAAAGTAAAATACAATAGAGTGTATGAACGTAAATAGTAAAATTATATTTCTTCAAACCTGATTTTTAACATGTTTCCTCAGAAAATATTTCACAGAATTCTTTTATAATGTGTTTACCATTTTTCCTTCATGTTCACTCATCATCCTTTATTTTCGAATTATTTATGCATTTTCTATTTTACCACATATTTACATATGAATTCTCGGTAAAACTAATTGTGATGAGTAACACGTCCACAAAAGTTAAAAATAGTTTTGAGTAATATTTAGAATTATTTTTCCTTCTGCATTACAGCCGTATTTGATAATCTATCGATTTATATCTTGATAGTCGAACTATTCCTGTTAGAGATACTCCAGGAACAATCCCTTTTTCTCGTAAACATGTCAAGCCACAATCCCCAAGGGATTGACCTTTCTTTACGCCGACATGCTACTTCTGTAAAATCCCGCTCGCGATCCTTTCTTACGAATCACCTCCTGTGTCACGCAGGACAAATCCGGTTTTTCTTTGAGCGCCGCGCGCGCTGTTTAGCCAGTGAAGAACGCCGAGCACGACAGACTTAATCTGGGCGTCGAGTCCCCCACGCCTTCGATTGGGTCAGTTCTAAAGCTGCAGCTGGCATGCGCACCATTTCTCTCGGCCAAGATTCCGGTTAAAAGAAGTGATGACCGGTCCGAGACTAGTCATTCCCTCGGAAGCGAACGCTGCGACGCCCCGCCTGTTGTGTTGGCGCCCAACACGACAACGCTGAGCTTTGGGGATTCGGGCTACGTTTGTCACTGTCACTTGAGTTTTCTCACCAGGCACCGTGAAGTCCGCACCTTTTGTGCTTTCGCTGCTTTGCTGTAGTGAATTCCAAAGGTTTTGGGGGGCGGCTTTTGAAAGTTTTCGGAACATGAAACTTTCTTTTGTTGCGGAATTTGTAGCCCCTGCGGTGGGTGTTTTCCTTAATTCCAGCGAATAAATTACAATTCAGCAGATATTCAATAATGGGCGAACTGTTATGTAGTTAAGCTCCATTAAAATTTTAAGTTGACAATAATTTTAAATACAAATTCAATGATATTTTCGTAATACTGTATTGTTATATTCACGAAATGTAATTAAAGGGGGAAATGCCACTCTTCTCAGCTGATACAATCCAATGTGTTACACTCTCGTGACACAATCCAATTAAATCAAACCAAAAAAAACTTTGAATGTTTCTTTTGATGTTGACGTGTGCTTTGGACTTTTATAGGCGAATTGCCAGCTAGCAGTTCTCCCATTTCTGGACTGTTTTCCATGACTGGGAGTAAGGGCGACAATATGGCGGGCATGACGAATTCCTTTCACTGTATCAAGCAAATTTCGTCTTTCTGAACTCAACTGTAACTTTCTAATTAACCGACACGTTAACACTATTATAGCACTCCGTTTCTTATAATTAACTTCCTTTTGAGACGGACATGTAGGTGGTGGGACACGAAAAAGGGCTTTAGCTTTATTCAAGGAAATAAAAATAATGCAACATCATGTTAACAGATCGTGTTTTTTCGTACTTGCTAAATGTTTGGTAAACTAATTTAATTTTTTCTAACAATAGAATATAAGTGAAATTGAATTTTCTTTTCCTTTAATAAAAAATGCATGAACATTTAAAGAGTCAGTGTAACATAATCCTAAGCCACACTAGTGCAATTTTATATACAGCTCAAGTTTGGTGGACCATGAAGAATAAGTAAGAAAAGATCGCGCGCTGTCCTTGGCCTGTTTTTGAAGTAGTTCTTCAGCATTAGCATAATTTATCGTATTTATCGTAGAAACCATTGAAAACTACCGACCAGAGCAGTCAGACGCCAGAATTCTTCGGCAGGCAGCGGCTGAATTAGACCCAGCTGTGTTGCGCTAGCTAGTGGCAAACATCCCCACCTTTGGGACTCGAACAGGAAGACTTCCCGGTCAATTGGTACAGAAGCAACGACGTTGACAATGTGCGATAGATCCGGGGTGGATCAGGGTATCAACTGATGTCATTGCAGTGCCATTAACCGGGAGGTCCTAGGTTCGAATCCCTGAGGTTGCAAGGTTTTCGTCACTAGCATTTTTTAAAAATACTTTTTTACTATCCTTGTTTGACAATAGTATGTCTTTCAAGGATTTTTAGGTTACATAGTATCATAATATACATAATCGGCATATTACATAACACGGTACATAATTGTTTTTTTTAACTACATTTCATCGTATTTGTACAATCTTTGAAAACAAAAATAGTATAAACTAACTGTTAACGATACCCAGGAAGGGTCTTTCAGAAATATACATAGAATATTTGGATGTTTGAAGCCGAGAAAGAACAATACCACCTCCCGTGATAAAAAAATATGTGTTACACTTGCGGGACTAATGACCATAGCAGTTGATGCGCCCAGAAACGATATAATCAATCAATCAATCTGAATTGATTGATGAATCAAGAGCTGGAAGAGAGTTCGTCGCCAGACGCGCTCTGGTGGCGAGAGCGCGAAACGCCGGGGTCGCGTTGCCGCCACTAGTGACGGTCGCGCCCGCTGACTCACGCGTGCCACGCACGGCCACACGCGCCCGCCAGAGAGCACGCACGCACGCTCGCGCGCACGTGCGCACGCGTTGATCTTGGCCTGGATGCCGTCGGCGGCGCTACGCTATGCGGAAGCGGCCGCCGAGCGTGGCACTGCCCTTCGCCCGCAAAAACGGACGGCGACGCGACGCGACGCGAAGCGAGGCGACGCGAGAGGCGACACGCTTGGTGCGTGGCCCCGCGGAGACATTTCGCGTCTGAATCACCGCCATGGCGCTGTCACGCACGCTCCGAAAGAAGCGGACGTCAGCAGTTTATAACATCAATGCTATGTATGTCTCTGCCCTATCTACTTCCCGCTCTCTCCTCTCTCTCTGTTTTTCCCCTCTTTATTCTTTCTCCCCTTCCTTTTTGTTACTCCTCTGTTTTTTATCACTGTTTTTATTTTCTCTCTGTTATTTTTCCCCTCTCTCTTCTTATTCCCCTCTTTGTTGTTTCTCCCCTCTCTGTTGTTTCTCCCCTCTCTGTTCTTTCTCCCCTCTCTACTCTATTTTCGTTCTTTCTCTTATTTCTGTTCTTTTCATATTTCTGTTCGTATTACCTCTCTGTTCTTTCTCCTCTCTCTATTCTTACTCCCCTCTCTGTTTTTACATCTCTCACTATTTTTACATCCCTCTCTGTTTTCACTCCCCTCTATGCTCTATTTTCTCACTCCCTCTGACCTGTCTTTCCTCTCTGTTATTTCCTCTTCCTTTTCTTTCGCCTCTATCTGTTCGTTTCCATCAATCTGTTCTTTCTCCCCTCTCTGTTCTTTCCCCATCTCTGATCTTTCTCCCCTCTATTTTCGTTCATCCCTCTCTTCTTTTTAGGTTAACATTAAACATTTTGTATAATTCAGAAAATGTCCCTATGAAATATCAAAGCGTTTTTTGTGCCCAATTCGCAGCTTCCCCTCACTTGGAATTTTTCATCGGGTCCGCGATACACGATGCCTGGGTCAAACCGTTCTGCAGATCATTCCCTTGCCGTTTCGTCAAAAGGCGCTGCCTACTTCCTACACTGTATACCTTCCTTTCCCACTACAAACGACACTGCTGATAATTCCCGTCTGTTCTTCGATTAAAACAGAATGTTCTTTTGAAATTTGAATCTTGAAAGAACTTTCTGTTTTAGTAACTGTATAAGCTCGGATTTCCGCTTGGTGCCGAGACGAGCGTTCGCGCCCGTCAAAATCGTTAGTTCTGTGCTAGATATCACATCGAAACGACAAACCTGATCTAAATGCGTTAGCGCCAATTGGCAGCTATTTTCTGGTCCAAACCTCTCTCCCCGATATGAAGAATAAGCACAGAGAGTTTCAAGCGATGATGATCCGTCACTTCGGATAAAGAAAGCCCAGCAGACGATGGCACGACACAAGCTGCTGAAAATTTCAAATTTCCGAACAAACAGCGATGTTCGTCTCCGAGGCTGTTGACGCCGAACCCCTTTTCAACGACGTTCTATTCTCCGGCGTCCGATCGCCTTTTGTCTCCACCTGCGCGCTCTCGTGCGGCGACCGGGATAGCCTTCCTTCCCCTTGAGTGGACCATCGCCTCGGCAGCCTGGTCGGGTGTCGCTGAATGGCGCCGCGATGGCGCACAGTGTGGCCAACAGCCGAATATTTGGCTAAAATCTCAAATGACTTCGAATTCAATCAGCAAGTCACGGTAAGTAGTACTGTGAGAAGGGGACATTACGTAAAAAAAGTTTATGTGAACTGCTCAACGCAATTTTACAGGAACGCCGGACTTCGTACTTGATTGATTGTTTCGTATTTTCGGGCGCGTCAACGACTGTGATCATTAGTCCTGAAAGTATAGTGTATGTTTTAACGCGAGAGGTGACGATTATCTTTCCCAAATAGATACAGAGATCCGGCGCCGACCTTCACGCCTGCTTGCAGGGTTTTTCACTTCCAGGTATCTCCTTGCAGCGGTGATGGGACAAGCTTCAAGCTCCCGACTAATTTCCCAACAAGTGTGTCAGTGAAGTAAGGATAAGTGTGTGTAAAGTACGGAGTCAAGATAGGACCAGAAAGATGAAGGAAAGATCGCGCGCAGTCCGTCGCCCGATTATTGGGAAGCTGCTCCGGCATTCGCATGGTGTTGTTAGCAGAAGCCATGGAAAATCCCCGATCAGCCAGTTGCTAGAATTCTTCCCCAGATAGCGTCTGAATTCGACCTAGCATATAAGCTAGTGTTGAAAGTCCTGCCACCGTTAGGAATCGAATCCTAGGACCAAAATATCAGTATAATATCTACTTTTTTATTATATACTCTACTGACCGTGAGACGCCGAGTCATAGAGATACATGCTAGTCCAATCTCGGCCGTCTCACTGCGACCATCCTCAGGGCGAAATGCTCTTCATTTCGGCAGGAAATATTGAAATTCACCCGTGAGTTCTCCAACTTCGAATTTCTCCCTGAAGAAGGATGCAGCGTGACGGCTGATACATTGGCATCGTGCTTTAGAGGCAGCGTCTCCCGGAGAGCCTAGAAGATAATAAAAGCGAAATTTTCTGTAGCTATGCCAGCCGAATTTAGCATGTAAAAATAATGACTCATTAAGGTTAACGGGTCTCATCCGCGAATAGATAGGGCACTGGTGCGTTCGATGAGGGCACCATCTGAAGGAAAGTCTCAACCGGGGGGGGGGGGGCGTATGTTGGCACCGAAAGGTGCAAATACATTAAACAGAAGGAGAAGAACAGACTGAAAAATTAGCTCAGAAAGAGAGAGCGAGTGGTGTTCGTCGTGAAGCAGCAGACAAGAGCGCGAGGCAAGTGGTAGTGAGCAGCAAGCAGGCGGAGGTGCTCGAGGTACAGTGGTGGAAGAAAGTGGGCAAGACAAGTTGGGGGATGTGCAAGGGCCAGAGGTAGTGAGAGAGGGGACATGGCTAATGATCAACAGCCTTTGAGCAAGTGGCGGTAGTTTGTGAGACCACAGACATTAACGTGAAGCCTGGTCTCAGGGTTTGTGGCTTTGGACAAAGGGTGGTAATTCAGACGAGAAGCTAGAAGCAACGGTGTGTGAGTATGGGTGGTGAAATCTGTAGAGCCACGTTGGGTGAGGATCGAAGGGTGATGGACGAGGTGCTGTGGATGGGAGACGTAGCTGTAATGCATCTGTGGAAGTGCTTGGGTGAGAGAGTGGGAGAGATGAGACGAGGGCAATAAACGATAGGTACTGAACAAGGACGTCGGGTAGCGGACAAGATTGAGAGATGAGGGTCCACAGACGAGGAATGTGGATGAGAAACAGTGACAGGGGAGTATGTGTAAGAGAGAAGAAAAATGCAGAGTGGGAAGTTTGTTGAGGCTGCAGTCAACGGCGCGAAGCCAGAGTCCACGGGCAATGACCTTGAGCAGTGTGTGGTCATCCAGCAACGCTACACGAGGGACTAGGGACGACGGTGGCTGAGCGTGGGTGGCGGAATCCGTCGAGCAGAGTTGGACGGGGAGGATCGAAGGGCGATAGACGAGGTACTGTGGATAGGCGGGATAAGTGCGAGTGTGTGAAAAGAGACGTGGGCAGTGAACGGTAAATACTGGACGAGGAGCAGTGGACGTCAAGTAGCGGACAAGAGTAAAAGGTGACAGTCCACGGACGAGGAATGAACCGACACAATAGTGTGTGCAAGAGAGAAAGGAAGCAATGTAGGTAGTTTTTTGAGGCTGCAACCAAGGGCGTGAAGCCAGAGCCCACGGACCATGACCTTCGACAGTTATTGGTCATCTACACTCTAATTTAGTGGCACTTCAAGGTCACGATCTCAACGGAGACGACGACAATGACTTCCAATCAGGACTTTGTTACAACTTAAATATTTGGTGTTAGAGCTCTCGATTGGATGGCAATATCCCCCTCTCGTTTTGGCATAGTGTGAAACATTGTGTCACTTCGAGGTCACGAGCTGGAAAGAGAAGGGCATTGTCAACCAAACGGGAGCTCCAATACCAAAAATTCAATTTGTAACGAAGCTCCCGATTGGATGACAATGTTCCCCTCTCCTTTCATCTCGTGCCTTGGAAATGTTTTTCTTCTTCTTCTTCTTCTTCTTCTTCTTCTTCTTCTTCTTCTGCGAGTGGAACTACACCATGCGGTGTCTCTCGCACCCAAGCTTCCATCTTCTTCTATCTTTCCAATCATCATCTTCGATGTGACGATTCCTCATTGTCTGTCGCACACCATCATACCATGTAAGTCTTGGTCTACCTCTCTTTGTGTGCATTGGCACCTGCCACCTCCAAGTTTTTAATGGCCATCTTTCCTCCGGCATTCTTCTAAGATGATCATACCATTTTAACCTTCTTCCTTCTAATGAATCCATTATATCCGAAATGACAACCATTTGCTGCTTTATATTTTCATTTCTGATTCTTTCCTTTAACGTTACACTACAGCTGTGTCTCCAAAACTCCATTTCCATAGACTTTAACTTTTTATTTATTTATTTAGTCAAAAACAGTCAAAAAACTGTATGTGACGTATGGAGGAGAAAATCATTTGCGCACGCTTTCTTGAGTTTGAGTCCCTTTCCAATAATTTAACTATTAATAGTTGAAAGATGAAAAATAATAGTAATGATAATAATAATAATAATAATAATAATAATAACAATAATAAATTTAAAAATGCGAGAGATAATCATTTCAAAAAGTAGATATTTTTCTCATTGTTTTTTGAGATCTCCCAGAACTCAGCACCATACAGCGATATAGTTTCCACAATTGTTTATACATTCTAATTTTCACTTTACTAGAAATATTTTTTTTTGGAAGTGTGACACTGTTTGAATGGGTGCGTAGTGGCGTTAGTGCAGGGGCAGGAGCCGCCAGGGGGGCGTGGCACCGGGCGCGGGCTGCGGTGGGCCGCGCGGGGCCGCGCCGTGGCCGCACAAAGGCTGCGGGGTCGCGCTCCGGAGCATATCGATCGGCCAGGCCTCCGCTCCCGCGCCCTTAACCCCGCACCGTCCCCGCTCCCTCCCTCCGCGCGCCGCCAAGACAATGCGCGCCGGCGGGGCGGAGCGGGGACAGAGGGAGGCGGCGGGCGGCGCGGCGCCTCTCCCGTCGCCGTCGGCGCCGCTGGCGCAACTCCTCAACCGGCGCTGCGTTCGCGATGTTATGCCATCGCGGGCTGCTGTGTGGTGTTGAGCCCGTTGACGAAGTTGGTTGTGAACTTGCGAATGGCGGTGATGTTGGGAGTTGGGGGGTGGTGTATATGGGGGTGATGGGTTGGATTAGTGATTCCGGGCGCGTGAACTGTAAAGGTCATTACCCAAAAGTGTGGTGCATGTTTTCTTCTTCGGAAGGTGGAGGTGATTTTAACCTGCTGGATTGTGAGATCCGGCACCGACCTACATGTTGCCAACAGGGTATCTCCCACCAGCGCGGCACCACCCCAGTTGGGACAAGCTCTAAGCTCCTCACCGGTCTCCCGGCATGTTTGGTTGTGTAGTGCATGTGTGTGCGTGTGTCTGTATGTAAGTAAGTAAGGGGTAAGGATAGGACAAGGAAGGGGAAGGAAAGATCGCGCGCGGTCCGTGGCCCGGTTGTTAGGATACTGCTCCGGCATTTGCCTGGCATTGATTGAAGAAACCACGGAAAACTACCGATCAGAGCAGCCAGCTGCTAAAATTCTCGTCCAAAAGGAAAGGCTCTAACCTAGGTCCTTCGGTCAGAGGCAGTACAGTGACATCAGTTAATGCCCTGAGCCACCTCTCCCGGCGTTGGGATAATGTGGTGATGATGTTCGCGTGGAGATGTGGAAAAGCTGGCTTACTGAGAGTAGAGATGTTAGGAGAAGGAATTAACACAGATGGTCAGTAGTTTTGTGGCAGTAACTGTGGTGGTGCATCAACTACTATGCTCACACATCCCTTTAGTCTAGTGATTTTTTTATTCCTGGGGGTGGCGGTGTTCGTCTTCCGCTGGATGATCAGATCCGGCGCAGACCTAAACATTGACTTGTGAGGAAATTTCCTCTAAAGTTATCTTCCCCCAGCGGAGTTTTGCCCATGCCGGGAGATCTCTCTAAGGTCTCGACTGCAATCGCGGCGGCGATGGTGTAACGGTTAGCGTGTCGAGCGGTTATACCTACGTTTGCGGGTTCAAACTCGATCGAAGCCGTGGAGTTTTAAGGGCGTTTAAAATCGTTCATACGCCTTCTTTCGGAGGGGAAGTAAAGCCTGCTAGCCCTTGTTAGTAGATTTACTGCATGTAAAAGATCCTCAAGCCTCTGGGCTAAATTCAAATTGCCTGTTCCGTCGCCCAAGTAATACCTTCTTTCTTCCCTAGTAGGTGAAAAGAGCGTAACGAAATTTGCGTGGTCAGACGGAAGAGCAGGCCTCATGGCCTAAGTCTCGCAACGTAAAATAAGGCATTAATTAATTAATTAATTAATTCAATCACGACATGTGTAAGAGTGTAGTAAATGTAAATGTGTGTGTGAGGGGAGAAGGATAGGACATGGAAGAAGAAAGATTGCGCGCGGTTCGCGGCCCGTTTCTTAGAATACTGCTCCTACATTCGCCTGGTATTGACAGGAAAATAAAACACGGAAAAGTCGCCCGCTAGAATTTTCGTAAATTCTATACTATAGAAACTGATGTATGCCTCTAACAATATACTGAAATCAATCGAAGAGCCGACGTCAAATAACTCTTGGCTTACAATTCCTCGGCTTGTACCTCAGGCCAAGGTATCTTCAATATTTCACCCAACCAAGTTACGTGTGACGTGGCCGAACATGCTTTCACCATACGCTGCCACGGAGCGGCTTCCAAATCAGGAGGATATCAGCTCAACATGCGGCGGCGCTCGCAGAACGAGGAACAGCGGAAAGCTCTCGCCCGCGCTGACGGGCGCCTTGGAGGAGAGCGGGGCGGAGCGGGGCGGAGCGGGGCGGAGCGGGGCGGAGCGGGGCGGAGCGGGGCGGAGCGGGGCGGAGCGGGGCGGAGCGGGGCGGAGCGGGGCGGGGCGGGGCGGAGCGCGGCGGAGCGGGGCGGAGCGGGGCGGAGCGGGGCGGAGCGCGGCGGAGCGGGGCGGAGCGGGCCGGAGCGGGGCGGAGCGGGCCGGAGCGGGGCGGAGCGGGGCGGAGCGGGGCGGAGCGGGGCGGAGCGGGGCGGAGCGGGGCGGAGCGGGGCGGAGCGGCGCGGAGCGGGGCGGAGCGGGGCGGAGCGGGGCGGAGCGGGGCGGAGCGGGGCGGAGCGGGGCGGAGCGGGGCGGAGCGGGGCGGAGCGGGGCGGAGCGGGGCGGAGCTGGGCGGAGCGGGGCGGAGCGGGGCGGAGCGGGGCGGAGCGGGGCGGAGCGGGGCGGAGCGGGGCGGAGCGGGGCGGAGCGGAGCGGAGCGGAGCGGAGCGGAGTGGAGCGGGGCGGAGCGGGGCGGAGCGGAGCGGGACGGAGCGGGCGGAGGCGCGACGAACGCGTGGGCGACGGCATGCGGGTCGGCGATGAGGATGGCTCGGGAGAGGGCAAGGGTGAAAGCAATGGGAGGGCGAGGGAGAACGTTAGAACTACGAAGAACAATGCTAGAACAATGGGTAGGGGCGAAAACAAGGGGAGGGTAAGGGAGAAAGCAATGGAAGGGCAAAGGTAAGGGAGAGGGTAAGGAATGGGATCAGGGTAAGGGCAATGAGGAAGGGTAAGGGAGAAAGCAAAAGAAGGGCGATGGTAAGGACTTGGGTGAGGGCAAGGTAAATGTGGGAGTGGGTGAGAAGGGGAGAGTAACGGAGCAAGCAAGGGAAGGGCAAGGGCAAGAGAGAGGGTAGGACTGGATTGGGGACGAGGGAATTTGGGAAGTAGGTTAGAACAAGTAGGAAACAGTTAGGACTACACAGAGGGAAGGACCATGGGTAGGGGCTAGAACAAGGGGAGGGTAAGGGAAAAATCAATGGAAGGGCAAGTGCGAGGGCAAAGGACTGGGATGAGGGCAAGGGCAATGAGAGGCAAGGACAAGAATGAGGGTAAGGACGACCACAGCCAAAGAATAGTCCTTGCTCTATAGACGGGCAAAAGAAAGGTCGAGGATAAAAGTAAGTGTGTGAGCGGGGGCGAGAATGGAAGTGAGGCGCGGAAGGGAATGAGGGGAAAGGTGATAGTGAGGGCACCTAAAGAAGAGAAAGGAAGAAAGAAAGAGAGAGAGAGAGAGAGAGAGAGAGAGAGAGAGAGAGAGGACGTCGGCGAGAATGGAAGATGGGAGGTGGGAAACCGGAGGGGGAATAATTTTGATGAGATAAGTTGTATCCATTTGTGAAATGAATCTTTAATTGAATGAAATATAAAAGTTGGGGTGTATAAAACAGTTATTGCATCAAAATAATGGAAATTTCAGAGAAGTGGTGTATTTACAGGTTTGTTTACACCTCGATTTGGAGAAATATCCTTGGCAACGTATTATTAAAATCATTTTGCTGTACTCAAGAGTTCCTGTAGCACACAATTTTATTATTTTAACTTGCACATTTTCTTTGATGGAAACGGTCTAATTTTGTATTATACTTTTTTTACAAGACTCACATTTTCCCATTAGAATTGCTGAATCTGTGCCTTTTTTTAAACAATACGTTATTCTGTAAGTAGTTTATTGATGCCATTTCTGCAACCCCTAATGTCTATATTTGCGTACAGAGAACCGGTGCCTTAAAACATGAGTTTGGAAATCTTCTTGCGCCAGACTTCAAATATGTGTTTCCGAAACCTTTATTGGAAACCCGTGTCTGTGTACATGTGTCTCGTGTATCGGTGTTATCGTGTCCTCGCTCCCCAAACTTAGTAGAGCAGTTTAGACCACGCACACCGCCCACGCGTTTGAACAGGGTATCTCTGATCCCTTGAATTACGACCTGGTGGGCGTCCCTAGCAGGGGCCCAGCGAGGTCCGTTGCGTCGAGGGAATTGTAGAGACTGCGAGGGGGCGCGGGGGGGGGGACGGCGGGGGTGAGGGACAGCCAATGAGGAGAAGGAAGAACGCCCCTCCGGTGAAGGTCGGCGAGATAATGCTCCTGATATAATTAGACTCTACTAAATGAACCGAGGTGAACCCACGCCGTGGAGCAGGAAGGGGGATGGAAGGTGGCGGCGGAAGAGGGGGGAGTGAGGGTGAAAGGAATTGTGGGAAGGCTCCAAATGAAGCAGGACAAATGGGAGGCACGCGGGAGGAGGAAATAGTGATGTGGCGGAAACAGATTTTACATTGATGATAATTTATTGTGGGGATGGAATATATGGAAGTGAATATAGATTAGAGTTAGAACTGGTAAAAGTTATTTTAATTGATTAGTTAATTGCAAGGTGTGGCCTGTTGTTTTGGTATTATGGTGAAGTTCTGCCGTCTTAGTAACGTCTCTCCGCGATTCAAATCATAGATAAATCATTAATTTAGTAAGTTCTTGGTCATTTGCAGCTTGAAAAACGTGTAAGCGGCCTTATCCAATTATAGGAAGAATTGCCTCTTGCAGCTTTGATTTGACTAGGTCTGATTTGATTTTTATTTATTTTCGTCAGAGAACAGAAAAAATCTGTGTGATGTATGGGGGAGAAGTATAAACTGCGCACTTTTTGTCGCGCGCAGAATCTCTACTCCATCCTTTCGTTTGTACATTTAGAAATCAAAGGTCTGGGTGTGATATTGAACACATTGCTCTGGGTGGCAACGGAGTCAGTATAGCGTCTATTGATACATGTAGCTCGTACTTCAAAAGGAAGTGGAACGGCGTGGTCAGTGGAATGACCATCGTTAAATTATTGAAGCAACACACACATGTTCTAGATGGGATTTGAACCAACTACTCTTTGAATCGAGTCAGGATAGCGTTTCAGCTGGGTCGAATTCAGTCGCTGTCTGGAGGAGAATTCTAGAGGCCAGCTGCTCTGGTCGGTAGTTTTTCGTGGTTTCTCCGATCAACACCTGGCGAATGCCGGAGCAATGACGGGGAGCGGCAGCTCAGTGCATCAACTGATGTCACTGCAGCGCCTCTGACCGGGAGGAGTCAGGACTAGGTTCGAGTCCAGACGGCGGCAGGATTTTCGACACTAGCTTTTCAGCTACGTCGAATTCAGTCGCTGTCTGGAGGAGGATTCTAGCGGCCGGCTGCTCTGATCGGTAGTTTTCCGTGGTTTCTCCGATTAACACCAGACGAATACCCTACCAAACGGGACACGGACCGCGCACGATCTGTCCTTCCTCTTCCTTGTCCTATCCTCTCCCCTTACACACACACGTACACTAACATGCACTACATTAGCACATATTCCGGGAGACCGGTCGAGAGCTTAGAGCCTGTCCCGGCTGGGGCGGTGCCCCGCTGGTGGGAGAGTCCTGGTTAGGGGGAAACCCCACTAGCCGACGGTAGGTCAGCGCCATCCAGCGGGGGAAGATCACCTCCATCTCTCGAGAAGAAACATCCACTACACTAACGGGACTAATGACCAAAGCAGTTGACGCGCCAGGAAACACGAAAAAATCAATCAATCAATCGAGTCAGGATCTCCACTTGCCATAGAATTCGAGGGAGATCAGTTACAGAATTATATTAAACAGGTGTTACATCTTGAAGTCAAAAATTTCCAATGATTATTAATGTTTAAGTTTTGTTTCTAAACTCTCAAATACTCAAATCCAACTCCGTTCCCCATGGGCTCACCTCGATACTGCTTCCAAGAACACCGTCACTTGTTTGCAACGCCAGTCAGCTAAGAGGATTGCGACTTCATTCAACTATACCACAAAGGAAAGTGCCTAACTAAATCAAGTATTGTCTACTTGTAATTCAAAGCTCTCCCAATTCCTCCTTCATATCGCCACAGGTTGCCACGGAATCCACACTGCATTCAGAGGCAAAATGTTCCGCATGCCTCGCCACACAAGGAAACTGCAGTGCGTCGTCGCTGGAATGGTTGAGCCAATTGGAGGCGAACAGGTAAAAGGGGATCGGGGGGGGGGCGGACGCACGCTGAGAGCCACGGCTTTGTCCTATCTCCTCCGTGTTTAATTACGGTGCCCCTGACAGCCGCTCGCCATCATGCCCGCAGCCTCGGCGATGTCTAGACCGTTTGAATCAGTGCCTTTGCGAAGGTCCGCAGGTCGCCAATACCCGCTTTGATGTGGCCCGCGACCACTGAGTTAACGCGGCGAGTCCACTGCCGCGCGCTCTGACGGACCACCTCGCTTCATTCTACGGCTCGTGCCATAAAGGAAGACCCCTACGTGAATGCGGGTTTGCCCCTTGCAATTCCCCCCTCCCTCCTCTCCCCAGTGTTGGCGCTTTCGGAATGAGGACTTTAGACGTCTGATGTTTTGGGTCAATCGTGTGTTTCGAAAGCTTATGAAAAGCCGGTTTGTGATGGTACCTTGATTGAGATTGGCTGTCCTGAGGGTATTGATTAGTGATTTCCTTTGAATGTCTGTGGGGGAAAATATTATCAAAGCGTGGTGTTGATATTCAGACGAAGAGGTGATGTGTGAAATGTGACTTTGTGATAAAGAAGAAAATGGAAACCTATTAAGCCTTCCATTTTATCACACATTAATTTATTATACATTTTAGTTTATTAATTTTATTTTCATAAATATTAATTTATCATTTCTCAGACATTCTAAAACCGACAGATTTGCTATAGATTTAATGATGAAACTGTGATAAGTTTAAACAATTCTGACATGTACAAACTACGCGTATTTCTGTCTCTCAATTATATTTTCGAGAACATTACAATATCAGTTTCACATCGGATGTCATTAGCGGCATTTTGTGCAACGTGTATCAGAGAGCAGGACACGTTGCAAAGTTTAAGTCTAGTTTAAGAGGGATATTCGGATCAGATTTATGTCTGAAGATTCACTTTTCCGCTTAGCGACTTCTATTCGTCCAGAGTACCACACTGTGTTCTTTGATATGAATAGAACATATACATTAAATTTGTATTAAACATATCATCTAGAAAAATAAAGACTATCTATGTACTTGTATTTTATTTTATTTTAATCAATTTGACTTTTGTTTACCCATTGTTAATACTTCACATCCATCTGTGGTATGCTTATTTTGTAGTGCATAACTTATTACATACACGTACTACTAGACAGTAAATTAAGCGATTTGAATGGAAATTAATGTTATAGAACTCATAAATATAAATTTAATGAATAGATTAACTTTAGTATTTTAATTTAACATTATAAGAAAACAACATAAGTTTCTTTAATATGAATAATAATTGAAAATCGTGTTGTCTTCATCTGCATAATTTAAAATGGAATAAAACATTTTACAGTATTTTCTTTTTGGGTTCTTGCTTTAAGCCCAGCATTTACTTCTTCGTGCTCCCAACAGTTCCGAATTTCCGCGCAATTTTCGAGGGGCTTTTCGCGAGGTGAAGACGTTAGGAGCCGTGGGCGTGTGGAGCGTTTGGCTGCTCGATGGCAGCGCAGTCGGGCGCGTGCCGCCTCCGCCTCCGCCGCCTCCGCTGGCTGCCTCCTGCCGTCTCTAATTGGCCTCATTGCGAGCAAATAGGCCGTGTAATAGGCGCAGCAACTCTTGGCGTGGGCTTGGCAGCGAGCGCGCGCCCGTGAATTCGATGCTCCGCCTCGCCTTTGCCCCGCTCGGCCGCCTGGGCCTCTCTGCTCCGCCCCGCCCCGCCCCGCCCCACCCCGCCCCGCCCCGCCTCGCCCCGCCTCGCCCCGCCTCGCCCCGCCTCGCCCCGCCTCGCCCCGCCCCGCCCCGCCCCCGCCCCGCCCCCGCCCGGCCCCCGCCCCGCCCCCACCCCATCCCGCCCCGCTCCGCCCCCTGCGACTACCACGGTGCACGATGGATTCTGCTCTCGTCCACTCCGCCCCGCCTCCCCGGTGCCCCGCCAGCCCACAGTGGCAGTGGGTGGGCTCGCTCTGGCCGCTCCGTTCGCGTGTGTCCCGTTCCACATCGTGTCGCCTTCCCTAACAGCCCCGCCCACTGTGTGCCCTACCCAACCCTGTTCCTTTTACCGTTCTGAACCTCACATCGCTCAACCCCTGCATTTCTCATTTTCGGTATCCCGCCGCTCCACATCCTCACCACTCCACATCCCCGCCCACTCCACATCTCGCACCACTACGCCTCCCCACCAGTCCATAACTACCACTCCCCATCCAATCTCATTATTGCGACTTCACACCCGTCACTACATGCCTTTTCATTATACTTCAGGCACTACACACCCCGCCTTTCAACGTCCCGCCATTCCACATTCCCGACCCTTCACGTCATTACCACTCCACCTCCTTCCCCCGCTTTCACTAGCCCTCCACTTCCCCGTTCCTCCACATCCCCGCCTATTCTCACACACCGCCAGGTCACAGCCCGGAAGTCACATCACCGACAATTCACATCTCTGCAAATACATTTCCCCGCCACTCTTAAGTCCTTGCCACTCCACTACCTTGTCACTCAAATTCCCGCCTCGCTACATTTTTGCTACTCCATATTCTTACCACTCCACATCCTCGCTCCTCCAGAAACCTGCTTCTTCACGCAGCTTTAAACACTAGTTCCTCCATATCCTCGCTACTCCGTATCATTGCATTTTTACATCTCCGGCCCTTCACCTCCCCGCTCCTCCAGATACCCGCCAATTCACATCTCCGCTAATTCCTTTTCCCACCATTCTAAATCCCTGCCACTCCACCACCTCGCCACTCAAATCCTCGATACGTCACATTCTCACTACTACATATACCTACTACTGAATATCACCGGTCCTCCACGACCTCGCCTCTATACACTGACGCAGCTTCAAAGACTTGTTCATCCATAGCCTTGTTACTCCGCATCCCCCCCTCTCCACAACCCCGCTCTGCTATACACGCACCCCTCTACATACTTTGTCGCTTACATTCCGGTTCAACCATTACCATACCCATTTACATCCTCACAATTGAAATTCCCCGTCTCTCTTCCCCGTACCTGACAATCTTCCCGCGTTGTTTGCCCCCATCAGCTTCATTCTAACATCCCCATTATCGGATAACAATATTTCCTCGTCAATTTCCCTTCATCTTTTCGCTTCCCGTCATCCCCCAACCCTCTTCGTCCCACCTTCGTCATGAACACATCTCTTCATCTTTCCATTGTCTCAGTTGATCAATTGATTAGTAATTCCGGGTGCGTCATCTGCTAAGGTCATTAGTGCTGTAAACGTGTGTTTATGACGGGAGTAGGGGGTGATGTTCCCTTCCTGGATGGCGTTATTTAACCCCGGATCCATCTGCGGGGTTTCCCCAACCAGGTATCCCCGACCAGTGGGGCACCATCCCAGCCAGGACTGACTGGTCTCCCGGCATGTGAGGCAGTGTAGTGCATGTAAGTGTAAGTAAGTGGTGAGGATGAGACAACGAAGAGGAAGGAAAGATCGCGTGCAGTCCGTGACCTATTTGTTAAGTTACTGCTCCGGTATTCGCCTGGTGTTGATCGTAGAATCCATGGATTACTATCGATCAAAGCAGCCGGCCGCTAGAATTCTCCTCCAGACCGCGGCTGAAGTGGACCTAGCTATGTAGATATTGTCCAAAATTTGGGACACTCGAACCCTAGGACCTCCTATCGCAGGTACTTTAGTGACATCAATTGATGCCCTGAGCTACCCAAGCAGGCGATTGTCTCACCATCTTCGTCTTCCTTCCGCTGCCGGTCCTCTCGGCCGTTCGGCCGTTTTCCCCTTCCTGCTCTCTCCCCGTCTTCCTTCGCACTGCCCAGTCCGACACTCGGCTTGCCCTCTCATCCTCCTCCTCCTCCTCCTCGTCCTCTGGGGCCTCTTACCTCCCCGCCGCGCGTGGGATTCTGGTCTCGCCCCCTCCCCCCTCCCCCTGGGCAGCTCTCGTTTCCTCGCCCAGGGGATCTCGTTCCCTGGGGCCTGCCCGTCTGTTCGCTAACTTGCCTTCAGGGCCGGCCGCGTCTCCCTGCCTTGCGCGCTCGCTTGCTTGTTTCTTCTCCTGCTCCTTCTACCGGGAGAGATGGATCAGTGCATCCACTGATGTCTCTGCAGTGTCTGACCGGGACGTCCTAGGGTCCTGACGATGGCATGATTTTCGACACTAGCTAGACAGGTAGGTTGAATAGGTTGTCGCAATCTGGAGGAGAGTTGTTTAGGCCGTCTCCTCTGATCGGTAGTTTTCCGTGGTTTCTCCGATCAACGTCACGCGAATGCCGGAGCAGTACTCTAACAAACGGGCCACGGACCGCGCGCGATCTCTCCTTTCTCTTCCTTGTCCAATCCTCACCCCTTACACACACACTACCATGCACTACACTACCACACATGGCGGGAGACCGTTCAGGTACTTGCAGTTTAACCCGGTTGGGGCAGTGCCACGCTGGCGGGAGATAGCTGGTTGGGGAAACCCCTCTAGTTGACGGTAGGTTGGCAGCAGATATCGCCATCCAGCGGGGGAAGATCACAGCCTCCCGATGAAAAACTTGCAGTACACTTATGGGACTTTTGACCTCAGTAGTTGACGCGCTATTTTCACTTATATTCTGTTACCCGCTTCATTCGTCTCCTTCATCCCTAATTAGTCGTATCGTCGGCTACGTGTACTTATTCGTGCGCGTAATATTTTTTATATATTATATAATATTTGTTTAATTATTATTTTCTTAATACATTGGCGTATTGAAATGAAGTATTTCAACTTTTCATGTTATTTTATTTTTGTTAAACCATCATTATCTGTTAATTAATTTTTTTAAGAAAACCCATTGTGTTTTTAAATTTGTTTATAGAGAGTTCGATGAGCACTGTTTCTTTGTAGAACCGATTCTTTACTCCATTAATTTGTCTTCATAAATAGTATATTCCATATACTTCTGCTATCTACTCCATCGCCACAGTATACCCTTAATATTTTTGTGCGTCTTGATAGACGTCAAAAGTTCACTGTGGAGAGAGAGTTGCAGTTGCCGCCAATCAAAGTATCTATTTTTATTTATTTATTTATTTATTTATTTATTTATGTCAAAAAACAGTTAAAAACTGCGTATGACGGGCTATGGGGAAATCCTAATGAGGCTTCGTATTTGTGGAGAGCGTAGAACGCAGCAAGGCTTAGAGAACTACTTGAATTCGAGTAATGAGATATGTTTCCCAGAAGATTCTAGAGCTTTGAAACGAAATTAAAGTTGTCTAAATTGTTTTCACTGTACAAGGAGCAATAATTACTCTCCGCTTCTTTTCCATGAAAGTTAATTCATTCAAATTAGTGCAAATTTCGTTTTGGACGGGCGTAAACTTAGACGATCAATCCTTTTGCGTGACACACCTTTTTCTGTTCCAAGGACCCGCGAGATTTGAATTAACTGGTACTATAGTACGCATATGAGAAAGTAATATGCTGTGTATACGAACAAGAAATCTCAATTTTTTAGTAACAAGGGCTCACAAAACAAGCTTTACCGTCAAGAAATCGACACTTTTTTCTGGAGTATTGCACGACATTATCTATGCCACATAAAAGTAAATGAGAAAGTAAAAACATTACTTTAGGTGGCTTTAACGATCAAAGATTGGGCAGAGGCTTTGGCGAGGCGGTCTCAGCGGCAGAAATGGGGTTGCTTTGTGGCGTGAGTGGTCGTTTGTTTTACACGGGTCCCCCCTTCCCCGGCTCACCAACACCCACCCACTCACCCACCCGCCCGCCCTCCCGCCCTCCCGCCCTCCCGCCCTCCCGCCCGCCCGCCCGCCCGCCCGCCCGCCCGCCCGCCCGCCTGCCCGCCTGCCCGCCCGCCCGCCCCCGCCCGCCCCCGCCCGCCCGCCCCCGCCCGCCCGCCCGCCCGCCCGCCCGCCCGCCCGCCCGCCCGCCCGCCCGCCCGCCCGCCCGCCCGCCCGCCCGCCCGCCCGCCCACCCTCGTACTCACTCGCGATTTCGGTCGCTGCCATGCCCTGTCCCCGAGCCCGCTACTCTGTCAGCTCTTCTCCCGATCCCTGATCCGACCCCCCCCCCGGCTTTGCTCTAAACATCGCTCGTATCCTAGCTTCTCTTACGTTCCCTTCCCTTCCTTTTTTCATCTCCCCTTTATGCATCACTCACCCTATTGTTCCTGATACTCTGTGGGCTATCCCGCCTTCTCGATTCTCTCTCGGCTATGATTGCTTACTCGCTCGCCTCCCCTTTTCCGGCTTCGCTGCATTTCGTCCACTATCCGACCCGGCCCTGCCCGCTACATTCCCCGCTCCACCAAGCTCCATTCTCCTCACTTTGCATGTCACCCTATCCTTCTGTACAACTTGCCTCTCCCCCTGCACTCTTCCTCACTGTCCCATCTCCTCTGCCGCCCCCGACTCTCTCGTCATCTGCACTACTCCCCACCCCGCCGCTCTCTGCATCCACCCTTGACCCTACCCTGTCCTCCACATCCGGCCCGTCTCGCGTTCCTTTCCCCGCCATTTGTCGTCCCTCTTTCCCACAACTCTCCCACGCCGCTCGTATATCTCCCCGCTCCTCTCTCTCACCGCCCAGCTCCACTTCTCACTTCTCGCCTTCTCTCACCCCTTCCTCTCTCCCCACCGCTCTCCTCACTCTGCTTCTATACCCACCCTTCTCCTCTTCCCGTCCCGCCCCTGTACCCACACCACCCCTTTTCTCATTCCACTGGTCTCTTCATCCTGGCCCTCTCCCCACCATGCCCCTCACTCACACTATCCTCACCTCGCCCCTCTATCCTTCCTTCTCCCCGCTGCCTCCCTCACCTACATCCCCACACTGGCCCTCTCTAAACCGACTCTCTCTCCCTCTCTATCCGTTCGTCCCCTCCTCGCGATTTCGTCCCCGATCCTCTTCCCACTCTTCTACCCGCAGCCCTCCAAGGCACCGTACTCCTACCCTGCCGCCAACTCGAACCACCCCCAACCCGACCTTCACGACGGTTTGTGCTCTCCGTAGCTTGTCCCCGCCCCGCGCGCGCCTTCGCGGTTGCCTGCTCCCGGCCCGTGCGCGCCTGTGCCTCTGCCGGTGTTTCCGCCGCTGAAATACAGCGCGCGCGCCGCGCTTCCGATGGCTGTGCTGCAGCGCAGAGCGGACGCCGCGGGCGAAAGCCGTGAAGCGACTCATGGTAGGGATGGGGGAGGAGGAGAGGGACGGGGAGCAGAGGCACGCGGCCACCACGGCCAAAAGGGGTCGGGGTGGGGGAGCACGCAGAAGCATGCGGGGTGGAGGTGAAACGAAAGGCGGGGTGGAGGTGAAACGAGATAGCAAAAAAGTTTCAGTTGCATCTCGTATACATACATACATACACACAGAGAGAGAGAGAGAGAGAGAGAGAGAGAGAGAGAGAGGAGGGGAGGGAACTAAGAGGTGATAGTATGTCAGGAAAGAGAAGGGTGGATTTGGGAGAGATTCTTGGGAAGGCGAAGAGTTACGGAAATAGTATATAAACTGTCAACATCTAAGCGAGAAGACGACAAAAATAAAAGATTTAAATGGAAAGGAGAAAATCTACTTGAATAGAATGAGGATACAAGAAGAGTGAAAGACGGAAGTGGAAGAATGACGAATATTGAGAGATAGAAAGAGAGAGAGAGAGAGTGAGAGAGAGAGAGAAAGAGAGAGAGAAGGCAAAGAAAGTAGCGGAAAGAGAAGGAGATAGAAATATACAAGAAGTACGGAGCGAGAAATATTTACATTAGGAATAACGGATAGAAGGGATGAGAGAGTGGAAGAGAGTGATTGCAGAACTCACGAACCGAACCGAGGGGAAATACGGGCGTGAAAATTCAATTCCTTTAATCTATCATAATTCCAGCTGAATTCATTTGTTTTCATTCATGTCGTGTATCTATCTTTGCGATGAAAGTAAAGATGAGGGTAAAGTCAGGTGAGCAGAGAAACTAAGAAACAAATTGAGCAGACGCTGTGAGATTTCAGCTTTTTGTTTCAAAGTTAAGCATCAGAGAATGCCGATGTTCTGGGAAGAAGTATGAATTTTGACTTCATATACTCCTTTTATGTGAATTCCTGTGAATTTGGACATGTGTACCTCTCTCTAAACTACGAATTCAAACATTAACCTTAATAAAAGGAAATGAAAATATTATTTGCACAAATCCTTAGATGCATTCTCGAAAGATCAAATGTTACATGTATTAAAAATGGAAAGCTTATACTGTATCTCTTAAAAACAGTCCCGACAGAATATCCAAGGAAATCAAATTGATAGTAAACACTATGTTTTCTCATCTAAATTATTCCAGATGATTGGGAAACGCTTTTAACTCAATTGCTGAATGCAAATTTTTAACACACAAATACTGCGTCAAAGCATTTATACGTCAAAGCGTTTGTTTGCATTTCTTCTTTTGAAGTTCTGTGTACCGGAAATTAAATGTTGGATTTGAACCTACCTATTAGCAATATTTTGATAATTATACAAGTGTCTAGAAAAGCATCTCCCCTTTGAAGAGGAAATATAGATTACACGAACAGGTTTATAGCATAGGAAAGAGAAACTGGACAAACAAAATTACAGAAGTAGGTTTTAACATCCTCAATGAACTTGAAATCAGATCTTTAAGCGCAGTTTACACAAACAGCGAGCTGACCGATAATATGCTAAACAACTACTGGCGTTGTGGTGCGGCGGGTGCTTGGGAATGTGACTTTTCCGTTCCATTTCGATTTTCCATCTCACAGAAAATGGATATGGGAAACAGTCGACTCTTACCGCAGTCACATTACGTAACCTCACTTACTGCAAAATGAAGACCGGTCATTTCAGCCGTGCAGAGAGCTTATCTCAGTAGTATTCTTTTCCGGTCACATCTTCAATCAGTTCTAAAAGAACAAACACTTGGGTCGTCCATTCTGCAAAGTACCGTCGACTCTGGTTATAGAGAACTCGGATATAGTGAACCCTCGGTTATAGCGAACGTAAGTCACTGATCCCGTTTCACTTACATTGCAAATAAGCATAAGAAGATACTCTTATAGTGAACCTGAACCTCGACAATAGTGAACGTATGAAATACCACGTTCAGGTAATTAATTATCTCCTGAAAAGGAATATATCGCCTCAATGCCACAAATTCCAACACAAGGCGGCTTGAAAAAAATGTCGTCGGCTAAAGGCCATAATCGAAGAAGTCTCCGCTGAGATTAAGTTAGCAGCGCTAAGATGAGGTAGCAGTCCGAGAATGGGCACCTTGTTGACCTATTGCCACTCACTTTCACTGCGGAAACAAAGGGCGGGTCCTGCGTGGGCTACAACTGGCTGCGGCAACGCGCGATTGCTTGCTTCAGTTTCAATCTTGGTGTCACTTGATATTTCGCGGGACAAAGCGCGTTGAGTTCTACGTAGGCGACAGGAAGCACGCGACTGCCACAGCCTGGCGATATCCGCCGTTTCGCGCGATAAAGCAATCAGTTTCATTAACCCCTCGTCATCCCGCTATGTAAAGCATCTCGAATGTTATTAGGCGAGAAAAAGGGCCTTCGGAGTGCGGGACGGCGGTGTTCCAACTGTGCAAGAGGCATTCAAGGGTGTCAAAACTGTATGACGATACGTAGACACAGACGTCAAGAAATAATCAAGTGTGAAGCACGAACTCTGGAGAAGGGTGTAGAGAAAATAATAATGAAAAATACGAAGCAAACAATTTAATTTAATTGATTTTTTAAGGACAAATACAAATATTGAAATTCTAGTTCGTGCTGTTAATGTATTTTGCTGTATATCTATATTAATAAAATCAATCGTTTTGGAGAACTCTTTAATTTGGACATCATCGGATATAGTGAACCAAAAATGTTAGTCTCCAGAAGTTCACTATAACCTGTACTGTAAGTTGACTGTATTAAACATTGAAGACCTGAACAAATTTACACCTTTAGTAGTGGAGGGGTATATTTTGGAACCCGTGTGTTTTCGTTTCTTCTGATCATTATTTTCACTTGATTCAAATTGATTCTAAGACGTTTGATTCAATATTTATGTATTTTTATTTTCATTAGGATACTAAATAGTTACAAAGCTGCGTTTAAACTTATATTTATTGGAAACTTTACACAAATCTTCCCAAACCCTAATACACTTGCTGTTTAACAGTTTTAGCACGAGTATATAACTGTTTTGTTGGAATGCTTACTGCATACACAAGTTTTACATATACAACATTTATTATTTCAACGTAAGCACTATTGAAAATAAGAATCATGCAGAAACAGTCAACAGAACACAATATGTTATAATAATGTCTTTATTTTTAACAATCGTGTGAAGTCACTATAATGAGCCCCGCATAATATAACAGCAATACTTATGTGATATATTGGAAAACAACACAAGTGATAACATGTAAATTTAAACCGCTAACTGAACGAATCATACAGAAAAATTGTAGTTTGACTGCCACATATAACACGGAGTACTAAAGGGATACATTTTGGCCCCGTGGCGAAAAAATATATTTTTTCCAGAAAAAAAAAATCTTGAATTTTTTTCTACTGAGAGCATTTTTGATATATTAGGAAAATGTATTCAGCTAGAAGAAAAGTGAGGTACAAAATGTACCCCCTTAGGCCTCCGAGGGTTAAGCAAATTTCGGAGAGCGTTGTCAGTTCGCTTTCTCCCAAGAAGAGCGCATTTTCGCGAGTCCAGATCTTCAAGACATTCAAGAAGACAGTGACACTACATGTGTCGGCCACCTAGCAATCATCCTGAAATCATGGCTTATGCCCGTCCCGATACTGCAGTTCAGCGTACCGAGAGCTGACTAATGCTGCTCTGGTTATCAAGGAATTTCCGAAACGTTTATTTTCTCCTAGTTTCCCCAGAGCTGCCTTGTTTGTGTACGTTTCCGGGAAAAGTTTGTTTGGCTGAGTTTGTATTGCAATGGGATGTTGTCTTTCGCGAGAAGATCGTTTACTTCAAAATAAAGCCTGCGCAAGCTGATTATACAAATGTTTATGCGCCCTGTTGTCGTTGACAGCGACTTTAAAGTTGATCTAACTTACAGTACTTGGGAACTCGAGTCACATAAAAGTCGACGTCGTGTTTACAAACATGCACTATTATTGATTTCGAGTTAATGGAATTTGTTTGTGATACAGAATATTCTAAGTGCATGATAACTGTACGGATAAAAGAATCAATTGAAGTCAAATAATTTTCTGATATAAGTGGAGAGTAAGGCACAAGAGATTAAGATTATTTAAATATTTTTTTCCTTTAAATAATGTCAGAAATGATCTACTATTTTTCAAATTTTTGACATTACGTAATATTCAAGAAGTGTTTATATAAACTTCATAAAGTCACACACTTACTCCAATAAATTCATAAAATCTATTTCTGAGACAAAAGAAAATTTACTATATTATGTATTTAAATTTCAATAATTGCTACTGACTCAATTCAAATGTTTACTATTTGATGTTTTTGATATCTTCAATCTACAGGTGTCCGGGGAGGAAACGTCGAAAATTCGAAAAAAAAGCTTTTAAGACAATTTTAAGCATTTTTTTGCCTAATAAACTCCTTGGATATTCTGAAGGCGCACTAAATAAGCACTCAAAAGTTTGTTTAAAAAATGCTTTCTAAGCAAAAACATGCATTGGAGAAACATAAACACACCAGAAACATGTGAATTGTTTATTATTAACTAACGAAAGGAATATATTTGTTCACAAAGAAAAATTAACTAAGAAATAAAAAAGTACCCAATTTACTCAATTCGACTGCTTTTTTATTTCTCGATTAATTTTTCTTTCTGAAAAAATATATTAATTTATTTTGTAAATAATAAAAAAATACATGTTTTTGGAGAGTTTCTATGCTTTTGCAATTCAAATTTTAGTCTAGAAAGCATTTTTTCAAATCTACTTTTGAGTGCTTATTGCGGCTCAGCAAATCAGAATAGACAAGAACGTAGTTTATTAATCAAAATATTCTTAAAATAGTCTTAAGAACTTATTTTCGAATTTTCGATGTTTCTTCCCCGGACATCCTATATATTATTGCATATTTCGAATGCATGCAGAAGTTCAAAGTAAACTATGTAGCCTCCGGTCAGGCAGGAGATGTTAATGATTTCTTTAGATACCTAGAAAGTCGGGGAAAAATACAAAAAAAAACAATGAAACAGTTTTCATTTTGGGTGAAAATGGAAATATTTGGTTGTGGTATTTCGCCTATTATCATTCTGCGTACAGACGCAAAATTCGCAAACTCAGCACGTCACTACCTAAGACACATTCCATGTCATGCGATAGAAGGGATTCAAGGAAGAGGCCATCCCTCATTAAATATTTGCTATATTCTACGTGTTGCTTAAAGGAACTTTTCGGATATTTAGTGTGTACAGAACTGAACTTGTTGTTGTTCTATGTACAGAACTGTGTTTCTGTATAAACTATATTATGTTATTGCAGAAATCGTGAATATTGTTTTCTGTTAAAATATTTATTTTCTCGCAGTGTTATGTGAAAATATTTTCTTTGTGCTACTTTTGGGGAAAGCATTTTTTTAGAAGCATATTTGCTGCTGCAGGCCAATATTAGTATTTCCGGGCGCGTCAACTATTGAGGTCATTAGCCCCATAAGTGTAATCCATGTTATTTCATCGGGAAGTTGCTGTGATCTTCCCCTACTGGATGGCGAGATCCGGCGCCGACCTAGTGCGGGTTTTTCCCAACCAGATACCTCCCAATGGGGTATCGCCCCAGCTGGGACAAGTTCTAAGTCCCCGACCGACCTCCCGGTGTGGTAGTGTAGTGAATGTTAGTATAAGTGTGTGTGGAAGGGGTGCAGATAGGGCAAGGAAGAGGAAGGAGAGATCGCGCGCGGTCCGTGGCCCGTTTGTTAGGGTACTGCTCCAGCATTCGTCTGGTGTTGATTGGAGAAACCACCTTAAACTACCGATGAAAGCAGTCGGCCGTTAGAATTATCCGCCAGTCAGCGACTGAATTCGACCTAGCAGAAAAGCTAGTGTCGAAACTTTTACATAATTGAAATGACTGAAGGCGTTGTCATTGTCAACAATACTATTTGTTTCAATAAGAGCAGCTTTTGATGGCTTAGCCATCATCATCAGTCATCAAACGACTAGTCGTTTTTGTTACTTCCAGACAGCAGAAAACTGATGATGATTGCTAAGCCATCGAAAGCTGCTCTTATTGAAATAGTGTCGAAAACCATGCCGCCGTCGAAACTCGATCCAAGGACCTCTCGGTCAGTTGGTGCCCTGAGCCACCTCTCCCGGTTGATGTGAGTTAGGAAATAATCATTCACAACAATAATTATTGTATCAGTATGTATTGCAACAAGAATTGTTGCTTCAGATTCGGTTATTGTTTTTGTGGTTTCGCTTCTTGTTTCAGTCGCTCATTTCTTCTTTTGGCCTAAAGAAGCACGCGCTTGCTACTTGCTCACTTCTCTTCGCCACTGTTCGCTTACGTGTATCCTCGTGGCAGCGTTCAAAGCGGAGCTCTGACGTCACTTCCTGGGCGGGGCGGGCGCCGGCACGGCGACCGGAAGCTGTGAGCAGGGCACGCGTGCGCTGGCACGGCAGGGAGGTGTGCGACCGAGACGAGGGACAACATCGCGGGAGCACCGGAGATTGCATCCGACGTTGCCTTCTTGCTCTACCGTGTTGTCTTGTTTTGCTTGTGCTGTTTTGGTTCACGAGGAGCAAGTTTCTAAAGGGATGGGCCACAATACGCCAGTGAGCAGATAAATTGCTTGGCTGTGATACAAGAAAAATAATATTGGCAAAGGACGAAGTGATAAACTCAGACTTTTGTATTAAATGTGTTCGTTATGAATGTTTTATTCTTTGGTTACGATTAGTTTGGTGGGACAACCAGCGTGTCTTTAGTCGTCGCTCACTCGTTAACAGGTTCAAACATGACTAGAGATGTAGGAATAGAAAGTATTTAATTCACAAAATAGGAAACGTAAGAGAGCAGTCTATCTTTCATTTATAGCCAGGAAAAGAACCTCGTCTCAAAGAGGCTTCTGAGCAAAATTTAAATATGATTTTAATGCTCAAGTAATACATAAGTTCGCCACCGTATTGACTTTTAGCGTCAGACCAGCATTCTGTCACGTACTATCTTGAATTACTAACCAAGATTAACAAAATTATTCAATTGCTAATAGGAAGTTCATGGACACACTTTACAAAAGGCTTGCATCCTCCACTGTGAAATTGATTTATTATTCGCATAAAAGAATTGCATATAGAAATTTCTCAACTGCAAATGACATTGCAGCCAGTGAAGTAACACAAGCTAATACAGTGTACCACAAACAAAACACATTGGCTGGTCAGTTGTAGAGCCTATTCACTGACGATACTCACTGACGCAACCCGTGGCATGAAAATGTGTGTCATGGTAGACGTTGCAGCTGGTGTTTGCCAATCCCTTGAGACAACCGCCGCTGTGGGGCCTCGGTTGCGCTTAGAACTTTGCAGAAAAACCGAAAGAACGCAGAAACGTGAACAACCAGCCAAAGCATCCACGCCCCACGCAACATTCACAACCAGTTTTATTTCCCATAAGATAATAGCCGGATCATCAACACTAATCCCACAAATAACAACAACCAACTCCTACCTTAAGAAAAACCAGACCAATTCAACCAATGAATAAATATTTTATGAACCTGGATCGCTCCCCTTCCTATACACCATATGCAGAACTGGATTTATATTTACACTCAGTGGGTTGGTACCCCGATTTTAAGAAGTCCTGAAAGACTCAAAGAATTTTAATACATGTGACGTTGGTAGGAAGGAAATGGCCTGTCAATCTATATATGGGATTCACGCTAAATCCGAGCCTGATGACACTACTCCAGACCATCCTCACACCCCCCATCTCCGACCCAGCACGCCAAACCTCCTCACTGCGTTATCGATCACTCGCGAAGCGGCTAGCAGGGGTGCGGGAGCAGGTGGCCGTCAAAGGCTTACGGAGGCTTCACGCTGGCGTTGACTGCATCAAGGGGGACGACGCAGGAGCCTTGCATCCAGGTGGACCCGCGCCCCAGCCGCCCCGCCCCAGCCACCTCGCCAGAGCCGCCTCGCCCCAGCCGCCCCACCCCAGCTGCCTCGCCCCAGTCGCCCTGCCCGAGTCGCCCCGCCCCGCGCGAGTCGCCCCGCCCCGCCCGAGTAGCCCCGCCCCCTACACGCCTCGCCCCATCCGCCCCGCCTCAGTCGCCCCGCCCCAGCTACCCCATCACAGCCGTCCCGCCAGAGCCACCCCGCCTCAGCCGCCCCGTCGCAGCCGCCCCGCTCGTGTTGCCCCGCTCCAACCGCCCCGCCCCAGCCGCTCCGCCCCAGCCACCCCGCCCCAGCCACCCGGCCCAGCTGCTCCGCCACAGCCTCCCCGCCACAGCCTCCCCGCCATATCCGCTCCGCCTCAACCTCCCCGCCCCTGCCGCCTCGCCCCAGCCGCCCCGCCCCAGCCACCCCGCCCCAACCGCCCCGCCCCAGCCACCCCGCCAAAGCTGCTCCGCCTCATGCGCCCCGCCCCAGCCGCCCCGCCCCAGCCGCCCCGCCCCAGCCACCCCGCCTCAGCCGCTCAGCCACAGCTTCCTCGCCACAGCCTCCCCGCCACATCCGCTCCGCCTCTACCTCCCCGCCCCAGCCGCCCCGCCCCAGCCGCCCGCTCCAATCGCCCCGCCCCAATCTCCCCGCCCCATCTGCCCCAGCCCCAATCTCCCCGCCCCAATCGCCCCGCCCCAACCGCCCCGCCCCAATCGCCCCGCCCCAATTGCCCTCCCCAGTCGCCCCGCCAAAGCTGCCCCGCCTCATGCGCCCCGGCCCAGCCGCCACGCTTCTGCCGCCCCGCCACAGCCGCCCCGCCACAGCTGCGCCACCTCAGCCACCCCGCTACACCACAGCTACCCCACAGCCGCCCCACCCCAGCTGCGCTGTCGCCCCCCCCCCTCGCTGCCCTGCCCCAGGTGCCCCGCCCTGGCCACCCTGCCCAACCCTGCACCGCCCTGCCCGGCCCCGCCCGTGTCACCCAGCTTGCTGAATCCGTCGAACTAGCACAAACTCCGCGCAATCCCCCTCTCAAGTTCTCGCCCGACCTCCTTCCTTCCCTCACCCCGCCCAATCCTCCCTCAACCTTCTCGCTCGACCTCCTGCCTAATTCCCCACCCAACCTTCTCAATCCCCCGTCCGACCCCAACTTCCCACCCAACTCTCCGCCGAACCTCTCGTCCACCCCCAACCTTCGCCCTCCCCCGCCCAACATCCCGAGCACCTCCCCACTCAACCTCTCCCCGACTCCCCCCACCACCCCCTATCATTCCCCTGCCCAATATTCTGCCCAAATGCCCGCCAATCACTGCGCACAACACCCCACCTAACACTTAATTCCCAGCACAACAATCGGCCGAACACCTCACCCTACAACCCGCCCCACACACCTCTACACCCTACCAAACTCCCCGCCCAACACGCGGCCAAATACCCCGCCCTCGGCCGCACGCACACACGCGCGCTCGCACGCCCACCTGCAACCGCTTTGTCTTTCCACCTCCCGGGTCCTGCCATCCACGTCCCTCAAGCCTCTGTTGCAAGGGCTCACCTACCGCCGTGCGCCCCTTCTCACAACAGTCCATACGCTGCACCCCTTCCTCTTGTTGATGTGGTTTGGCCCGTCGTTATCATTTACACGCAGTCAAGTGTACTCATGGATCGAATGACGCTGTGTTTTCAAGACATGGATGTGCACGTGGACGAATGTCAGAATCATGTTATTTAAAATTCTGTGAATTTGTTAGATTTAACTAATACTTCCATTTTGGAATATGAGGCTTAAATTATTCTCGTTAATTTAATCAAGAATGTCTATGTCAAAAAAGAATGGTTTCTTTACGTGGTTACTTCTGGCGGATTCCGTGTTTATCGTGGGTCTGCCATTTTAATAAACCCTTACTTGATTTTTGACGTGCGTTGTTTTCAGGAAATGGTTGCACAGGTGAATGAATGGCTCGGTCTTGATACCTAGCTTTTTGAATAATTTTTCTACACCTGTAACCTTTAATTTTAGCTCACAAGATTGAAATTTCAAATACATTGTATTAATGTGCAGATATTAAATCCGTATCGCTAAACCCACGGTCATTTAGATGTACGATGGTGTGACCAACTAGAGGCAGCATGTGAAATTCGCAGAGGTCATGTGTAATGATTGTGCAACGATCAGTTGTAAAATTGTACTCTTCCCAGCAAAGTTTCATCTCGTCTAAGAAGGACGTATTCACGTACTTCTTCTGCAACTCTGCATCAACATCACGAAGGCGTGCACTGCATGAATCTGTTTTGGAAGGGGTGCACAGCAATCCGTGGTCTGCGCCAACGCAGGTGGCGTGGGAGTAGGCGAAGGATGTATATCCGCCTACCTCGCTATACATTTTCTTGAGCTCACATGTTGCTAGGTACGTGAGAAATGCGGAGTATATTCCTAATTCCGGTGGCAGTATTATCATAATTAATACTATGCGTGCATTGGAATTTATCTGCGAATTCTCATTGCACAAGCGGTATTTAATGTGTCTATTTCTGGAATGTAATGACCTCCAAAATACGCCAAAAATTAATTACTCTATATTGTGTTCCACGCTTCAAGTCGATGGGACTGCGCTTCGTATAATTGATGTATTGGAGGACGGGAGTTAAGAAAAAGCGGAATTTGAGGGGGGGGTACACCGTTGATTGGTGCATTCCAGATGTGCAAGTAAACGCTAATTTCAGATGTGGAATAGTCATATTAAATTTGTGCCACTTTTTTCGATGAGAAAGGTTGCAGTGCAAGGGATCTTACTTGTTTTTAAACGTTGCCAACACTGCTGGTTGCTATGTTTCATTCATAATTCAACAGTATTTGCAGGCAGGTTAACGGGGCTTGGTCAGAAAAATTTTATTAGTTGTTTGCCTACAACTAGTAACAAACAACTAGTAAAATTTTGTAAAATTGGCAAACAACAAGTAAAATTTTTCTGACCAAGCCCCGTTAACCTGACTGAAAATATTTTATTTATGGTCGTTAAGAACTCTTCATAATATAATTCAACAGTGTTTATAAAATAGAAAATGTAGGTATTTCGTAGCTTATGACGCGTGACACGCACGTATAAAAGAGAAGCAGAACGTGACATTGATATCAGAAGAATTTCGTGTAAAGCAATAAAGAGAATATCTGGTAACGTAATAACTTACAAAATCCGGTAATTGGTGAGAAAGAAACTTTTGATTGCAAATAAACTAATTAAATTACCCTGAAACATTATGATTAGTAGATCGTAATTTGAATATTTATGTCCCTTAAATTTACCGAACAGGATGACTTTTCCATGTTTAACTTATTTCACATTTTATGAAGTATTGTATACTTCAGCAAAACTTACCGACATCGATATTTCGTAATTCCTTTAAACTATTTTGTGTTGGCAGATCTCCTCGTACATCATACATGTTTGCCTAAATAAGTTGAGATATATGAATCTAAACCCTTCTACGCAATCTCTCACCCCAAGGGCGTAAGGGTTTGTATTACCTCTATTGTCTGTCTACAAACCAACGGGGTGTTGATGTGCTTGTCATTATTGCCCCAATCTTATCGCTAACCCCCAGCCTAATGCATTGACAGATGTGGCATTGCGTGCGAGTTTGACATACCACAATGTATGAAACATGACAGATGTATTAATGGAGTAGAATTTTATTTTAAACGTACGTCATTTTATTTTAAATAGAAATTCAAATTTGGATTTCTGAAATTCCGCAAATCTTGAAAACGATTCATATTTTAAAACTATTTGGCTGATTTTATTTTTAATTTCAGCAAACGTTTTTATGTGTTTATTCTGTTTATGTTTCTTTAGTTGTTGAATAAAACCATATTTCTGTTTCTTTACTACTCAAAACAGACTTTGCTAAAATTGTAATATTGTTTTACCAATACATGCTTGTTATATTTTATGACCTTGAGAATGTGTTAAATATTTCAATTTCAGTAAAAGGAGTTTTTCTTGGAACCCGATAACTCTACTATGTTCTGTTTGAAAAATTACTCCTGACATAAAATTGTCTAAATTCAGCATCTAAAGTATTAATCATTTTATGAAGATAACAAATTGTGCCTATTGTGTTCCCAAATTGTTCTATGAAATGTTTATTATATCTTTCTTGAAATAAAGACGATCGCGAAACGTTTAGTGGAAACGAGAAAGCAATTGAAAGCAGTTTGTGACACAGTCGCTGCAACACACATGCCGCACTCGTATTGCGCGTTGCATATATCTAAGGCGCAAAGCTTGATATTTAATATCAATCAATGGAGCCACCTACTAGGATTTTCATTCGGGTTGTGGGTTTGTCCCAACTACAATGGAACTATCAAACGTCTGGCACAGCTGGATTCAGTTTTAGGATCTCCCGGTCCACAAAGCTGGAAATGCAGGTTACGTACGTTTGCCCAACTGATGGGAAGTTCTGAGCAAGACATTTCGGTTCCTGGGCTTCTCCTTGTATCCAATTGCCGCAACCTCCCTCGCCGTATTTTGTGTCCTTATCTCAATCTCCCCTCCTCGCACCAACTCGTTACGCGTTTCAGTCCAAGTTTGACCCCACTTCATCTTCGTCATAGCCCCCGTTGGCCCTCCGCCCACCCCAAACCTACCTCCGCGCCATCACCCAGCTCCCTTTCTGTTCCGGTTCACCACATCACACCTTCACCACAAATACAGCGCCCTCCCATCCTCGCCCTCTGCACCCCCACCCCTCACCCCCTCGACCCTGTCCCCGCCGCACCTTCACCATCTCTTCAATGTCGTCTGACCGCCGTCGCTTCTTACCCCCGGGCCATCGATAATCCCTATACCTGTTCCACCTCAACCCCATTCCTCTCTTGCCCTTGTCCTCACACCCTTCGAATCTTCACCACTAGATCAGTTGTAAAATTGTGTTTTTCTCTGCGAAGTTTCATCTCGTCAAAGAAAGACGTATTCCCGTGCTGGTATTCTGCAACCCTCCATGAAGATTGGAGATTCTAAAACTTGTTGAACTGAAACACCACAGTCACCTGTCATCCCCTGCTCCTCCACTGCCCACGCACTCATCCTCGAACGCATCCCTGCGCGCGCCATACCTTCGCCAGCACCTCAAGTCCACCTGTCTTCGCCCATTCCCTGCACCTCCACCGCTCTGGCTCTTGTCTTCATTCCCGTCCCGGCTTTGTTCAGCCATCGCTCTCGTTCTCATCTTCGTATCCAAAAAAAGAGAAGAAGAGGACATGAAATTGGCGTTACCCAATGCACGACTTCCCAGCATCCTACCGTCGTCCCGTTGCCGCCCCAAACCTACCTCGCGCCATTGCTAATCCATGTTCTTTCTTCGTCTTCGCTCCATCCCGCTCTCATCCTCGAACGCACCCCCATAGCGCTTTCACCACTATTGCACCGCCCTCCTGTCCACGCTCATCCCCTGCATCTCACTGCTCACGCTCTCATCCTGGTCGCTGTTCCTTCCAGACTCCTTTGCCAGCCCCTCACCGTCCCCTCGTCCTCACCCACCGCATCCTATTCCCCGTCGCATTCCTCAATCCTTTCCCATCCCCTCGCCGTCTTCTCGTCCTTACCCACCTCATGCACCTTCATTGCCCACGCTCTCATCCTAATCCCTGTCCCATTCCTCAATCTTTTGCCAGCCTCTTGCCGTCCTCTCATTTTCACCCATCTCCTATACCTCCATTGCCCACGCTCTCATCCAAATCCCCGTCTCCTTCCTCACTCCTTTGCCGGCACCTCACCATCCTCCCGTCCTCGCCCACCCCCTGCATCTCCACTGTCCGTGCTCTCATCCTAGTCCCCGTGTCCACTTCCTCAATCTTTTTCCAGCCCCTCGCCGCTTCTCGTCTTCACCCATCTCCTACACCTCCATTGCCCACGCTCTCATCCTAATTCGCGTCCCTTCCTCACTTCTTTGCCGGCATCTCACCGTCCTCCCGTCCTTGCCCACCCCCTACACCTCCACTCCTCACGCTCTCATCCTAGTTCCATCCCATTTCTTACTCCTTTGCCAGCCCTTCGCCATCCTCTCATTCTCACCCATCTCCTACACCTCCATTGCCCACGCTCTCATCCTCGATTCCGTCCCCGCCACATGCCTTTGCCACCACCGCACCGTCGACCCGTCTCCGTCCATCCCCTGCACATCCACCGCTCACGTCCTCGCCTCCGCCCCGCCACGATTTATCCATCGCCCCTTCCCCTCATCACCCCCGCCTCGCCCCACAGCTCGTCACAGACGTCGCTTCCCCTGACAGCGGCCGCCCCCGCGTGAGCGATGGCTGTTTTATCGGCGCGCGGGCGGGCGGGCGGGCGGGCGGGCGGGCGGGCGGGCGGGCGGGCGGGCGGAGGTCCGTCGGCCAGTGGGCGGGGGCCCGGGCGACGCGGGCGGGAGCTGCCAATAGCGCGTCGTCCCCCGGTCGGGGCAGGGCGACGCGCGCCTCATGTTTATGCATCGGGCGGTGAGGGCCGGTGAGTGATGCTTGGCGCCGGGGGAAGCTGGGGTGGTCGCCTGCTGCCCGGAGACGCAGCTACGCCCACGCGCCCGGCCTCAAGGCTGCCGCTCTGCAAGGCCCTGCAGGGGGGAATCAGGGCCTTCGGTGAGGGAGGGTAGGTTTAGGACCCCCCCCTCAAGGATATGTGATTGAAATAGTGTCGACATTAATAATTAGCATTAGTAACAACGATCGCAATAACAACAATAATATATTTCACTGCTTAGGGAAAGATTCCCGGTGGCAACTTTCCTTTCAAACTACTTTAAAAACCGGCTATAACAACCCTGAATGTACGGAGCATGAATTTTTTTTATTTAATAGGTAATTATTACATACAAATTAGAAAACTTGATGCTAAGTGGCTAGGCCGAAGGCCTTTAAGCCATTACAATACCTACATTCTACCGCGTTCTAACCTTTCTTGTTCTGGTATTCACCCCAAATGGTCTCTCCATCGCATCAATGCCGCGGAAAAGAGACCATAAGGTACGGCTGAGGAAAAAACCCCTGAGGGGGGGGGGAATCTGCCGTCAGAAGCCGAGCACATGCTAATGTATACGATTTTTGTGAATTTTTGTGCATGAATATACTATGCAAGAAGCACCTGCGATATTTTCAAACGTTTCCGAAAACAATAGTTGCAAATCTTTTCTCTATTTTTTGCTCGAATGTGCACAATGCCTATCGTTAATTCACCTATTTCGTATTAGTGCCCAGTGTCTATGTATTTCTTCATTTACGATTTTTTAAGGTAAACAATAATAAATGTTTGTTTCAGTGACCTGAGGTTCAACAAGATCCGAGACATCCCACCTAACGCATTCAAGGACTTGAAGAAACTGAACACACTGTGAGTACAATTTCGTAATTACGTGTCATTGAAACGTTTTTTGTTGTTTCCTGGGTTTGTCGTTTCAATCGTTTCAATCGTTTCAGTATTTTGTTAGATGTAAATACATAACTTCTGGGAACATTTTCATCTCTTCAAAAGACGTATATTTCATTAAATTTTGATTACTTTTGATTTAAATTAAATAAATTAATTTCATTAAATTTTCTTTTCTTTTTAATTTCTCTACGCATTTCTCCGTGTCTTGTATTGTTAGTTTAAATTATTTCTCACAATTTATATGTCTCCCTATCAAAGAAATTAGTTGAAATTCCAACTTCAAAGAACGTCATTATGTTAATTTGAACTCTAATACATTTATGTGTTTTTGAGATTATAATTTGACATTGCGACAATACTTCTCTTATTTCAATATCTTTCTCTCAAAGATAGAAATAACACTTAAAATAATTTTATTTGTCGATATTATCATATGTTTGTAATTCTGTCTTGAGAACTAATTTCTATTGATGCTCACGATAAGAGTAAGCACGTAATTATGCTGAATGTCTTCCTTCATACAAACTGTACACAAGAATCCTATTGCGTCTACAGTTCTAAAGGGAGTGCGAAAGTACATAACATCAAAGACAATGTTCAAAGCTCTGAAACTAGAGTTACATAAGTGAAGATCAGTGTGGTTGTCTGTTAATGATGTTGTGAATTCGGCAATTCTGCAAAACCTTAGTTTGTATCGTAAAACACGAGAAATTAATCTGCATTTTTATTACAGCACATTGCCTGTTGACTTACGAAAATATTTATTCGCGCCATTTAGAAAAAAGTCTCATTCTCATGTTATGTAAACGGATGTTTAATAATTGCAAATTAAGTTAATTAGTTAACTGATTTTGTTATAATAACATATGTGACGAGAATTGGCGGCGAGACGAAGTTGATATACTATCTTAGTGATATTACCCTCATATGATGGCAGTAGAATCCCTTCCAAAGACTCTATACAGTTTGGGCCCATTGCTTTTCGTAGCACGAGCTATGGGATTGGTTCCGTACAACCTCGTTTCAGGTCTCCAAGTGATGAGAAACAAGAACGCAATGTTTTTTGTGACTTTGTTCGTACTCATCCACGCCACTAATGGAATAATGATATGTTTCAACGAACTCAACAATTTTTCCGTCGCAGTAATGCAAGGTCGTTGGATGCCCATGTTGATGACGTTAGTATCCATGGTGGCCACAATATTTCCTCTATATACAATCGTCATTGGCGCAACGGTGAACGCCGGTCGTTGTGTAAAATTGCTGCGCCTAATTAAGTGTCTCGAGAATATCTTAGATGCAATCATTTACAGCCACCGTTCACACTTTAGGTTCTGGAATATTGTAATTTTGTTGTTAGGGTTTTCGAGTGTCACTGTTATGCAGATTTTAGCTTATATGGTGCATAAAGTGCCTATACTATATATCGTTTATTGCTTTTGGTCTAACCTTTATTCATTTATAATTTGTCATTTATTTTGTGCTTTGACGTTAGTAGTGAAACATTATATCGACGAAATTAATCAGATAATTCTGATGACCGCTGAAGACCTGCAAAACAAAAATAACTTTAATATACATTCGTTTGTAGCACTTCCCTTCCTAACGGGGAAAACGAAAAAGATTTTTCCTGCTCAAACGCCCACTAGACCGCAAACATTGTCAAGAAGTAGACATCTAAATCTTGAAAACCGCGTAGAGAATCTTCGGAAAGCGCATTTTATGGCGGTTGAAACCTGCTCAGCTATAGACCATATATTCAGCAAGTGCATGCTCCTGTTCTACGCGAACTCCGGGCCTATAGTGATGATCTGCTTGTACATGATAGCCGTTGGATCGTCTAGAGCATCAAAAATCACGTGGTCATCGGTGCTTCATCTGTCGGCGTGCGTGGTCTATCACGTGGTGGTGGGTTTGGTACCTGCGGCATCTGCCGACGCGACTGCTACAGCTGCGCATGAAGAGGCCGCCCGAGCGATTACAACGCTCCTTTTGGCCGCGGGTGGGAACCAGCCGGTGCAGCGCGAGGCTCGACTGTTCCTCCTGCAGGTTCGGGCCAACCGTATTCGCCTCAGCGTGGGAGGATTGGTGTCCTTGGATCTGAAGTTCTTCATCGGGCTCGTGGGGAGTATAGTGTGCTACCTCATGGTGGCCGTTCAGTTTGTGCCGGGATCGTCCGCAGCTGATCGAACACTTGCTCTAAATTAAACTGCACGTGTATAGATAGATAGATCGATAGACAGACAGACAGACAGACAGACAGATAGATAGATAGATAGATATATAGATAGATAGATAGATAGATAGATAGATAGATAGATAGATAGATAGATAGATAGATACGAGTAGGTACGTAGATAGACAGATAGATAGGCAGATAGACAGACTGACTGACTGACTGACTGACTGACTGCTAGATAGATACATAGATAAATAGATAGATGGATAAATAAATAGAAGCTTTATTCTACAATTGGGCAAATGTTCCCTGGTGGTAGAATGCACAAATATGAAAATAGAGTTACAATTACAAATAAAAAAATAATGGTTAAAAAGTCAATATAAAACAAATTATCTTTGTCATTACCTAGACAGGCAGATGGAATTTACATTCCTATACTACAAATGAAAATACATATATACATATATTCCCTCGCATACACGCCAACCTGCACCTATTCATTCATATTCAGATAACATTTTCAACTTTTTTTACCTAACACTACAGTGTAATATATTATACACACACACACACACACACACACACACATATATATATATATATATATATATATATATATATATATATATATATATATATATATATATATATGTGTGTGTGTGTGTGTGTGTGTGTGTGTGTGTGTGTGTGTGTGTGTGTGTGTGTGTGTGTGTGTATTAGGTTAGGTACGATCTCTACTAGGCATAAACAGTATAAATATGTAGGAAGTAAATACAATGAAAACCTGACCAAGAACAACAGCCATTTGAAACATGGGATTAAATTTCTTTTCGAACTCCGTTCTCTAACACACATACAGTTCTTTCGGTGTGAAACAAATCCCTAAATTATTACAAATGAATTTGACATATTGCTATATAGTATGAGAAATGCATTGAAAGGAAATCTATTTTTGGGTCACATGTGAAACTAGTATATTTAAAATACATTTAAATTACAATAAATAATAAATTGTACCAAGCTCGCAGCCACTTCTTACCAGAATGTGCATATACAATTACGTAATGCGTTTAATTATGTTTAAAATAAAGAGCTTATTGATTGTTCTAACAATTATAATGGTTAATTATTTTTGTAAATAGATATTAATTAATAAATATAATAACTGAATTTAATTTAAGTCAAGTAAATATAAATGCTGTTACTTGGTGTAGCAAAGGCCTTCAATATATTTTCTTTTAAAATTTGATTAGGAAAATATCTGAGAAGATTTTAATTTCATTAAAGCTGTAACATTTTCATTTATCAAATTAAAATGTATGAAATTGTTGTTCGAATCAACTCTCGTTTAATTCACCATTCTTTAATTAATTAATTAATTACATCTAAATTATTTCAGAGTTTCATCTCCTCTTAAACATAACCATTACTGTTATTGATTTGATTCCCAAGAAGTACCGTTTAGTTATGCAAACAATGGAACCACTTGAAATTATTAACAGAATACCATATTCATTTTACAAACGAAATACGAATTGAACTCTTATCATACAAAAGCGCGTACGCTACACTATAACAGCATTCCTCCAAGAGAATTCAACTATTACTTTATAAAAAATATACAACGAATACGATCTGAAAGTGCTAAGGATCTCAATAGTCGTCGGCAACCGCAACCATTTTATTCATCAGAAGAAACTCACCAGACGAGAATAATTACCCATAAAATGGAAGGATTTATTCTACAAGCGCTCAGCGAACTTTTACCACTTCTGAGGCTAGCACAGTTTCTTGGCCTGGCGCCTTGCTCCGTAAAGAATGCAATGAACGGCTTACATCTTGTTCCCAGCAAATGTGCTCTCCTGTATTCGTCATTTCATATCAGTTTTCTGATACTTTTTGAAGTGGGTTTTATTTTTTTGTTGTGTAGCGTTGGTGTTATTTCAGTGACAAATAGCGTTTGGGAATCATCTCTCGCAGTGTTCGGTAATTTAATTGCGTTTGCTTTCCAAACATGGGCATTGCTCTATGGGGTAAAGTTTCTTATACCGACATTCAACAAAATTCTGAAACACCTTACTGTCATAGATCAGAAGATGAATTATGATAGTAAAATTAGTAATAAAAAGTCATGGAATGCAGTCATAATAATTTTTTGTATTATTTACCAAACTTTTTCAAAGATAGTGTTGTTTCTGGACTCTTTCTCTTCAGTTCACTTACTTTTATATTCCATTTTCGACTGGCGCTCACATATGGTAGTATATTGCGTGTGTCATTCATTTTGTGCTATCTGTTTGTTGCTGAAAAATATATTCCAAAACATTAACCATAAAATCCTGCTTTCAAAAAATCGTTTAAGAAATGAACGTTGCAAGGAATTGTTCGACAGGCAAATATTAAAAGAAAGGAAACAAAAGCCGTATGTACCTATCAACAGGCTCTACAACACAGAATATGAAGAGGACGAGTCGATTGCACGACAGATAAAATGTTTACGAAGAATTCACTTTTTGGTCGCAGAAACATGTTACATCGTAGAAGAGATCTTCAGCATTCACTTTATTCTTTTCTTCGCATACTTGTTTTTAAATATTGTGTGGAATCTGTTCTGGGCGGGGATGTCGTCAGCGGAATTACCCTGGCAACCATCGATTTTCGGCATCATTCACTCTGTATCCATCGTACTTTTATTCGCTGTTCTGGGCACGTGTGTCGCTGCAAGTAGCGGAGCGGTCGCCGCAACTGCAGGGGACGGTACCTTGAGGGCGGCAGCAGCGCTCCTGGTGGAGACGTGCGACTTCAGGCAGGCGGAGCGCCAGGCGCAGATGTTGGTGCTGCAGCTGCGGGCGCACCCGGTGAAGTTCACCGCCGGAGGCCTCTTCACGATGAACCTGCGCTTTCTCGTGGGCTTTTGGGGCACCATCATCGGCTACTTCGTGGTAGCTTTGCAGCTGGCGCAGTCGCCACAATGCGAGAATACATAAAGATGTTCAACGGTACTGACCTCTTAAGTATGGTTACAACTGGATTTTGAAAAGCGTAAACCAGGGTGACTTGGGTATAGATTTTGGGCGTTTTTGAATTATCTGCTGTATAAACTAATATTTTCACAAAAAGATTCACCACTATCAAAAATAAGATTTTGGTTATTTCTTAATGCAAGGTTATTTATTTTGCTACTTATTAAAACGGAGAAAATAAAGGCATAAATAAATAAATTGGGGTTTTATTACAAATATAATTAGAGGGATGTATTATCTCAAGTCTACAGTGTAAATCTGAAGGGTTGAAGATGAGTGATTTTGCGGGTTCATCCGTCGTGGATGGGTTGAAGTAGAACCAGATGATTCCCTCTTAAACTGTCTCTTATGTGCTTTCCTTTTTTAAATTTTCTTGTATGTTCGTGGCATCTGTTAACTGTGTGTGCCCAGTAATGAATATAAATCACTATTCTCAAGCCAGCCCGCAAATGTTCAACATTTTAATAATAAATCAATAAGTGCTGAACAAAAAGTTTTAATTACATAAATTATCAGTCACAGTTACCACAATACATGTACTTACCAAAGCAAAATAACTTCAAAACTAGAAGATGTCACTAGTAAGTACTAAGTACTGTAAACAAAGTTCTGCAATGCTTTCATGAAACTTTGAAACAGGTTGTGGTAACAATCGGCGGAAAAAAAGGGCCGGATATTTATGGGATATCTGAGAATCACTTTTATTTATGGAGACTCATTCTAGTGACTGGTTTAGAAATCACTGTACTATTTCATTTAGAGTGACTATGACGTCATCTGAAATACGATATTAGGGTATTCCCCTAGTCGCCCCAGTTGATGGTACTGTTCCGGCTGAGATGGTGTTCGAAAATCGTTAAAAAACAATCTCAGTGCGTTTTTTTAAGAGAAGTACAGCCGGTGGACTTAAGTCGTCCGTTGAAAAATTGTGGAAGAGTACTACAATATTAATTAATTTTGATGGTTCTGTCTTTAGATTTTCTGCACAGACATTCAGGTATGTAAATTAAGAAACCAATTAAAAATATGAACACATAGTTTATATATGCAGGTGCATTCTTCCCTAAACGTTTACTACAATAACAAGCGCATGTACGCGATTTATTATGTTTTATATTTCAGTTCAAGTTTTTGGTTTTTTGGTTCAGTTAATATTCTCCTCTTCAAACGAATTTGAATTTTACTATTTCAGATTCTTTGCCTTCACTAATTTTACTACTACACATCACTAATTTTATTTCGCAATCATCGGAATGAGTACGTAATAAGAGAATTTAAGAATTGGTACTTCTATTAGAATAAGTTAATAATGAAATTTCTTTCTAAAATTTGTTGCTTTAGTATTGCCTTAGTTTCCGGCTGACAGTTTTGTATTGAACGATCTGCATAGAAAAAGCGATTGTTTTCGACGTATTTCTGAATTTTCACTTCGAAGTAGAACAACAACAACAACAACAACAATAATAATAATAATAATAATAATAATAATAATAATAATAATAATAATAATAATAATAATAATAATATACGTAATATCTGTACATACTTACTTCTTAATGGTAATGTGTAATACTCACACAAATCGTACATTTTATTGTATCTGAAAATAAATGTGAATCAATATTCTCAAATACCCTGTTGAATATTGTCCTTAGAATGCTTTTATACAGTGTGATACTCGTATTTATTCCTCTAAACGACACTTACATATTACACAGGCTATCGTCGTTAAGAAGCTCGAAAAAAATACTGTATTTATAAAATTCAAGATGTCAGATCGCTCACAGCACGGATATGAAGTTTTAAAATTTTTATTAAGTTGAAGAATTGCAGGTTAATACGGTAAAACATGCTGAGGTATCTTTGAGCATCAATTAACGTCACTGCAGTTCTTCTGGGAGGTCCTATGGTTTGAGGCCCGACGTTGGCAGGATATTCGTCCATTGTCTAGAGGAGAATTTGGACGGCTGTCTGCGGTGATCGGTAGTTTTCCATGGTATCTGTGATCAATACCTGGTGAATTGGTTAGCAGTAACCTAACGAACGGGCCATGGACTGCGTGACATCTTGTCTTCCTATTCTATCCTATCCTTCTTGTCATATCCTCATTCCCTACTTACACGCACACATTTTATATGCACTACACTACCACACATATTAGGACAGAAGCTTAAAGCTTCTTCCGTTGGGGCGGTTGGATGAGGAAAAATCCCGCAGCAAACCGACATGTAGATCGGCGCCGGATCTCACCATCCAGCAGGGAAATAAAACTGCTTCGTTCCGTGATAAAACATGTACTACACTTCAGAAATAATGACCATAACCTTTGCGTGCCCGGAGAAACGAAATAATCAATCAAAATTTGTACTAATTTTGAAGATATACCTTAATCTTTGTGTTAGATATTGCTTCAATTTTTCCTTCCCTTAAAATCTTTGCTTCTCTTCAAATAATTTTTTTTTCATTTTTTAAAGAAATAAACAAATAAATGAAATATTCATACTTTTGCACTCTGAGATACTAGCTACTCGTAACCTTATGCTATGCTAATTCATTATTCAATTATTGGCTAAATGACAATGCGTAACTCGATAAAACAAATATTTTTCACATCATTTCCTTACCGCTTTTCTGGAGTCGGAAGGGAGGAGGCTATGCTCCCTTTACCACCCTCTTTTTATCACAGGCTACACGGTACTATTCACTTGAGCGCCAGCTTCTTGTAAACAATATTTTATCTACTACGAAAGTATATATTCGGATGAAACTAATGAATAATTGCTTCTGTAGTTATGGAACGTTCTTTCGGCCTTTCTGAATCCATGTTAAGATCTGTTCGGCAACGCTCGGAAAACATTTGAAGAATACATTTTAAACATTATAACGAATTTTTATGTCACATATTTTCTCTTTTTCCTTACATATTTTAGAAAGAATAAATACATATGTATGTACATATTTTGTTTTTTATTATAATTAATGCCGTTCCCTAGTAATGATGAAATGGAAAACGAATGTCATAAACGGCGTCCGACGACCGGCGTCAAATGAAGGGAATATTCAAGCACTGCGTGAGCTTGTAGAAGGAGCTCGCCTCATTGCTGTTGCCCACATAGCATCAGAGGTGATTGTAGGGGTTGGAAGTGTCCATTCCATTGAATCGGACGGCGACTACCGGCATCTGGTGGCGGATGGATTGAATGGCGGCTACCGATTCGCCATGTCATCGTGCGTAACTACTCACGGCTACATACACTAGCTCTGCCTCGTGATAAATTCATGAAATTGTGCTGGTTCTTTCCAGAACACTCACTTTACTGTTCGGACTTGTTCCCATGCGACTATCAAATGTTTGGTCCACTAAAGGAGGCATTAGGTGGAGAAAGACTCGAAGACTACACTGCGGTAAAACAGTACGCAATCTGCTACTGCCGCAGCCATTTTTTAAAGAAAGAATCAAGAAGTTTCCTATGCGATGAAGAAAATGTATTTCTGTTGAAAAAAACTGTGGTGAAAAATATGGGACTCCATTTGTCTTTTTATCACCAATTGTTGGCACATACACTGCCAAAATTAATTCAAATTTGGTACCGCACTTGGAATTCAATCATTTATAGCAATTCTTTGGCGCTAATTAGCATCAAAGTGTGTACATTTCAAACATCCCCCCTTGGACTTATAATATTTTTTGTGCAAAGACAGCGGGCGGGCTTCCAGAGAGGAACGCAATACATTTTTCGTATGAAACTCTTTGATATGAATGGCTGAACTGCTTTGAAATTTTGAACTACTTTCTAAGAATGACGTCAGAGGCGCCACTGGACGGACACCAAGAGACGATCATAGAAAGTTATTATTTCGTAATGTCAACATTCCGAGAATCAAACGTCTTTCCAAATAAAGACGGGATGGGATCGCATTGTTTGAAAGCAGGTCGCCGAAAGTTTTGCGGCGACTCGCCTCCATCGAGTGAAAAGCTATTAATGCGTACGTAGGTATGCTACTGAGAGAAAATTCAATTGTGTAGGGTTGGTATTGCGACCACGGCAGGATTATTGGCGGGCAAGCTTAGCTCATCACACGTGCTTTACGAGAGAAAACGATTTTCTCTTCGCTCAGACAAGGTAATACTGACAACTTCTTCAACACTCAATAATTCTTACGCTGCGGTGAACTAATGGTTCGGAATTTTTATCTTTAAATTGATAGAATTCTTGCCAGATCTTTCCTGGTAAGCGTGAGGATTGAAGACTTCAAATTCTTTCCAACATGTTGGACGTGACTTCTATTGAAAATAATTATGTAATTTCATTTCTAACGAGTACGCGTAAGACATTTGTCACTTAGATTAGCAAAAGGCTGTAAATAATCCCTTTCAAATTCCCTTTGATAGTGCTTATCGGAGGGCAAGCACTCTCCTTTGATGAAAGCTTTTAAAATAATAATTTTTATCTACTTAATTAATATGTATAATACTGTTCTTGGAACCATTGACTATTACAAAATAATCCATTAAACTATAGATATCTAAATTAATCAAAACTTAACACAATATTCATTATATTGAACGTCTTAAACTTATTAAAAAGCTGGTTTTCATTTACTAAGAGTAAATTGATTCACATAAAAGAGTAGCGGTACAAATAACTCATTACATTGCGTCTAAAACTGTCTACAAGAACACTGTTGATTTCGTCATCAAAACAGTACACAGTGAAAAACGAGCTGAAAACGCCAAAATCGGTCGTCAGAAAGTTTGCTTTTCTTCTCGAATCTTCGCCGAAAACTCGTTAATCCAGAATTCTGAGAAAATGGAAGTAGCTACCTCAAAAGAGCTCAACGCATTGGTGCCAGTCATCAGGCTAGCACAGTTCCTTGGTCTAGCCCCTTACTCTTTAAGGAACACAATAAACGGCCTGCATCTTGTTCCCAGCAAGTGCGCGCTCATCTATTCGACATTTCATATATGTTTGCTAATCGTTTATACCATATCTTTCATTTTTATGTGTGTCTCGCAAGGCCTCCTTTCAATCACAAATGACATTTTGGAATTTTCGTGCTCAGTTTTCAGTGTTTTAGTTCAGTTAGCTCTTCAATGTTGTGCTATGATTTATGGTGTGAAATTTCTTATGCCGACGTTCAACATGCTACTAAATCACCTTTCTGTCATCGATCAGAGCACTCAAGCATCCTTTAGGATCTTTGATAAAAAATCATGGAATGCAGCCATAATTATGTTTTCTGTTATTTACCTCAATTTGGGGTATATTTTTCTTTTCATAGACAGTTCCTCTTTAGTTAGGACAAATATATATTCAGTGTACCAATGGTGGTCAGAATTGGTCATATTTTGTTTGTGTTATACATTTTGTGCACTTTGTTCATTGTTAAAATACAGATTCGAACACGTAAATCAAAAAATCCTGGCTTTAAAGAATCATTTGGGAAGTGTGCGTAATGAAGAATTGTTCGCGATGAAAATATTCAAAAAAAGGGTAGAAAAGTCGTTCGGGTCTGGGAAAAGACACTGCGTTATCAAAGATAGCGAAGACGAGTCGATTGCACGACAGATCAAAATTCTTAGAAGAATTCACTTACTGGCTGTACAAACATATCATAACATAGAAGAAATTTACAGCGTGCCTCTTCTTCTTTTCTACTTATACTCGTTTTTGATTCTTGTGTGGACTTTATTTTGGGCTGGGATGAAATCATCGAATTTAGCAAATCAAACCTCTGTCTTTCTCATCATACACTGTGCAGCCGTTGTTACATTCTTTGCTGTTCTGGGCACGTGTGTCGCTGGAAGTAGTGGGGCAGTCACCGCAACTGCAGGGGACGGTACCTTGAGAGCGGCAGCAGCGCTCCTGGTGGAGACGTGCGACTTCAGGCAGGCGGAGCGCCAGGCGCAGATGTTGGTGCTGCAGCTGCGGGCGCACCCGGTGAAGTTCACCGCCGGAGGCCTCTTCACGATGAACCTGCGCTTTCTCGTGGGTTTTTGGGGGACCATCATCGGCTACTTCGTGGTGGCTTTGCAGATGGCTCAGTCACCACAATGCGAGAATCAAGTAAAGAGGTGCAACTGCACTGAAGTATCAGGCAATTTCACTGAATAATGCCAGGTCGCGACGTAGTCGTGACGAGTTTAATTCCGATGAACATCAGTGAGTGTTTGCTGCACCATGTGACCTGAGTGAGACGTTCTTTAAATGGGGAATCAAACCTATTGGCATACGAACATTTATACCATGTAACCGACATTTGTATAAGTAAAAGAGTGTGATATGTATTGCAAATGAGGCAGCATCGTTAAACGATGGCATGCAATTGTTAGGGTTTTTTCGAACAGATTTTCATTGCCAAGAAGTCAAGTTGTGAGTGCGTTCAAATAATGCATCCTAGAATTAATGAAAAATACATTTTTTAAATGTATGGACCTGTTTCCATATCTGTGGCTCTTAATGAGGAAAGGCAATTCTTGTATTCTACTTTCATTGCAATTATATTGTTAAATAGCATGTAATTTTTCAATGATGTTTAATTAAATACATTCACAACATAGTCATTTCTCGAGGTAATTCCGTAAAGGGACCAAAATTTAAAAATCAGAAAACGAGTCTAATTGAAAATTTGAGTATATAGATGCGGAATGGTGAAGAATTGTTCTCGAAGACTGTAACATATTCTTATAGTCTTTTTGGATGAGCATCGAACAGTATTATCTTAGGATTATATTTGTATTAACTTTTAGAAGAATTAATAGTTTATTGTGTTATCGTACTGCCACATACTTGAGTTTCAACCCTCCAATGGTCAGGCGCAATTTCGGAATGCATGTATGTGGAATGCAGGATGCAGTAAGATGCGACTTGAATACGATTTTTGTTTATTTTCCAAAGATTAATATGACTGGGAAAACAAATGCCATGCAGATACGTGTTTTTTTACAACAGTGAAGAAGTTAAAAATATCACATTCATTTTTCGTGGTTTTTGACATTTCTAAATATGCTATGTAGAAAAGTAAATTATAATTTGAAAAAAAATTTGAACCATTATAATACACTCTATATGGTATGTATTTGTGACCAGAAGAACCAAAACTTTTCATTTTTAGACCATACATTCGCTCTTCTTCCCCATTTAAAAAAAATGTGTTGTTACATTTTCCCCACTAACCCTAAATGTTTCATCTCCTAGAATCTATAGAAAGAACTACCTACACAGCTAGTTCCAATGAAAAACCTTTTGAAAAGCATTATGCTCCATCATAACATAGAAGGAATCGTCACCAGAATTCCCAGAAATGGAGCCAGAATTGCAAGAATACCTAGAAAATTGAGAGATAAAATTAAACCAGCGACTCTCCCACCAGCGGGGCACCACCTCAGCCGATTCAAGCTCTAAGCTACCGACCGGTCTCCCGAAATATGTGGTAGTGTAGTGCATGTTAGTGTAAGTGAGTGTGTAAGGGGAGAGGATAGGACAAGGAAGGGGAAGGACAGATCGCGCGCGATCCGTGGCCCGTTTGGTTGGGTACTGCTCCGGCATTCGCCTGGTGTTGATCGGAGAAACCACGGAAAACTACCGATCAGAGCAGCCGGCCACTAGAATTCTCCTCCAGACAGCGACTGAATTCGACCTAGCTGAAGAGCTAGTGTCGAAAATCCTGCCGCCGTCAGGACTCGAATCTAGGACCTCCCGGTCAGAGGCGCTGCAGTGACATCGGGTTTATGATTTCTGAATTTAAAATGGTTAAAAGCAATTTTGACATTCCACAAGATTTGTTAGAATCTGCGAAAGCGTCATTATTTTATTTATTACACCAAATACATAAGGTATTAACAAAAAAATATCATCAGTTGAGAAATTGTTGTACAACTAAGAGAGTTGCTACGAGTTTTATAATATACTCGTATTACGTGCTAACAGTTACTTACTAATTATGTGTTAATAGTTAATTATAAATTAGTAGTTATTGAGAAGGACTTAATATTAATTGGAATTAAAGACGTTTTGCCATTAATGTGTGCTTCACTTTCAATGCAATTAATGTGTGCTTCATTTTCTTACTTCTCTTGTAATCTACCTGCTGTGTGTAAAAGTCATTTTCGCACTATGATGACACGTTTTTCAGATGTTTTAACGGATGACTGCCTTTACGCACGCGTAGAAGCTTATAGAAACCTATATTTTTGTACGATCGCAAAAATGTATTTAGTAATCCATCTCGTATGTTGTAATGATTAAAGTGGATTGTATAAAATAACTATATGTAATGAACCAATAGTGATGGGTCATATACGACCCAATCAAACGCACTCTTTAACGAAAAACGTTTAATATTAGATTTTAATACGAGTATGTACCCGAATATTGCGGCCGCATGGACGGGTAGAGATGAAATAATAAAATTCTCTCTAAGATCATGTTATCTTGCGAGGAAAAGGGAGATACAATTTCATATACATTGTTCACGTAATTTTTATTTGACACCAACCTTACCGCTTGAGGGTTAATATTTAAGTTTTCATATTTTACAAGTATACTTAAAAAAATCACAAAGTCTTAATACGTCTTAGCACATGATTTTGTAGATTCAAATATGCTTTGAAGTTTGAAAATAAAGCAATCATTTTTAATTTCTTACACGAGAATGTTTGTTAAATTCGTATATTAACGCGCGCACTAATGAAATAGTTTGTTCCCTGATCAATTATTAAATGTCCAGCAATGTGCTGTCATTTAATTGATTTTTTGTAAAACGAATGGTCATCTGTAAGATTAACATGAAATATATTGTGTTTGGAGTAACCTCTTAGTAAATCACCAATTAAGTAAGTGTATGTTACCATTAATAATATTCCAATTAATTTTGTAAAAATTTGTGTATTATAATAAGACATATTCTAAAATATGGGATTGTATTAAAACTTGTTGACTCTTGTTTAATGTCGCTTTATTGTCGAAATAGATTGGCTTCTAAAAAGAAGTTTCTTCGGTAGTTCTAAAGGTTATCTGACGGTGTGACAATATTTGGCAGCCACTGAAGGCTTCAGAACTAGTCGTCTCCTAGTATACATTTGAATAATTTTTAAACATCGAGAAAAACATTTAGCATTGCGAGCTTGATTCAATAGTAATCTTATATCTATGTTACAATGTTCAAAATGACGGAAGTGCATCTACAAGAACTCGGCGGACTAGTTTCAATTATTAGGTTAGCCCAGTTCCTGGGTCTAGCTCCCTACTTTCTCGAGGATACATTAGACCCTTTACAACTTGTTCCCAAGAAAATTACCTTTTTATACTCATCGTTTTACTTATGTGCCCTTGGACTTGATACAGTGTGGTGGTTCTTCTATGTGTTCCTCAATGGCGTTGACACTGTGACAAACACCGTATGGGAATCGGCTTGTGCCGTTTGCGCTTCATGTTTAGCATTGGCACTACCCTTCTGTAGTGTGATAGCTGCAGTAACATTTAAGTTGCCTAAGATAAACACAATTCTGCAACAGCTTACAGCTATCGAAGGGAAAACGCCCTCTGGTGGCAACATTCTTGAAAAAATGTCGTGGAATGCAGGCATAGTTATTTTCTATATAATTTATCACGCTTTTTCGAGTGTTTTATTGGCAATGGTAATGTCTTTTACAGCCTACTCGGTTTTACATTCTATACTCAACTGGTGGCTACAGTTGGTTGTATGTTGTGTATGCCATTCATTTTGTGCAGTTTGCACCCTGTTGAAATACAGATTCGAACATGTAAATCAGAAAATTTTTAGCTTGAAGAATAATTTGAGAGATCTGAAAAGCAAAAAAATGTTTTCAATATTAAAACAAACGAAACCTAAATTGTCGTTATGTGTCAATCGTTCTGATCTCCATGAATATACAGATGACGAAACGATTGCAGAAAGTATTAAAAAATTGCGAAGAATTCATTTTCTTGCTGTAGACATATGTCACCATGTGGAAGAAGTTTTTAGCGTCTATTTTCTGCTTTTCTACACATACTTGTGTATGGTTCTTGTATGGAATCTGTTTTGGGTCGGAATGGCGCCAGTGAAACCAAACTTGAGTGTCTGTGAAATAGCCCATGGGTCGCTCTCCTCCATGTCCTTCGTCGTATTGGGGACTTGGGTGGCTGCAAGTAGCGGAGCGGTCACCGCAACTGCAGGGGACTGTACCTTGAGGGCGGCAGCAGCGCTCCTGGTGGAGACGTGCGACTTCAGGCAGGCGGAGCGCCAGGCGCAGATGTTGGTGCTGCAGCTGCGGGCGCACCCGGTGAAGTTCACCGCCGGAGGCCTCTTCATGATGAACCTGCGCTTTCTCGTGGGTTTTTGGGGGACCATCATCGGCTACTTTGTGGTGGCATTGCAGTTGGCTCAGTCGCCACAATGTGAGAATACTGTGAAGATGAGAAACTGCTCTGAATCTTAGAGTAGTTAATGGGTGAATAATTCTCTGTAGTGTCGAGAACTTTCCCAACCTTTCAAACACAAAATTGTTGTTTATAGATCAAAGCCATGAACTGAAACTTTTTCGACCAAGTTCTTTGTCCTAGCTCTAAAACTCACTTTGCTACTGAGTGTATACTAGTACAATATTTTTTAAGACCCGTCTCAAAAAAAGTTCCTTCGTTTGCATTTAGATTCACAATGGCATAAGCCCTTTTGCCGAATTTCAGAACGATGGACTATTGAAACAAAAGATGAGGATGAATTTCCTCATGCATGTACTGAAGACTCAGTCGCAATATACGCAACAAACACTTTTTAATTTCTTGGCTCTATTTACACTGAAGAACCAAACAAACTGGTACACCTTGTGGCGTCATGGAGAAAAACACACAGACATTTACAAGTATGTACAAGTTTATTTACATGTATGTACAATAACCAACTTCTGCTCCGAACCTACACACTTGTATTTCCCTGTGGATACCCCACATAGCTAGGGAGGCCCCGCCTCCTCTGACGCTACTCCCGCGCCACTACCGTGACCTCGTCACCCGTGCAATAGGCACGACACGCTCAAGCCTGGGCGTAAAGTTTTGCGCATCGCGCGAGGTTTCCAGAATAAAAACCCACCGTCTGAGCTCGTTGGCTCGATTTTATACCAGAGTGCAGCCGTCACGTGACCGTCCTAGGTGTGGGAGGGAGGCTCGCGTCTACCACGTGACCTTCCCGGTCAAGCTGGCGTCCTTTTTGTCTAAATGTATCCTAAAGCCGGGGCGCCAGCTATTCATGCCCGCAGGTATGCGATACTTCCGCTCCTCCTCCCACCCACGGCCGCCACCGTGACGCTACACACCTATTGTGTACTGTAATTACCATATTGTATAGTGACCCCGCAAGCACGCAGAAGTGCCGCAAAACGACGTGTCATGGATTGGACTAATGTCTGAAGTAGTGCTGGTGGTAATGGACATCATGGATCCTGCAGGGTTGTCCATAAACTCGTAAGAGTACGATGGGGTGGAGCTCTCTTCTGATCAGCATGTTGCAAGGCATTCCAGATATGCTCAATAATGTTCATTTCTGGGGATTTTGGTTGCCAGTGGAAGTGTTTAAATTCAGAAGAGTATTCCTGGAGTCTCCGTGTAGCAATTTCAGACGCGTGGGGTGTCGCATTATCCTACAGGAATTGCCCGAATCCGTCGGGAGGCACAATGGACATGAATTGGTGCAGGCAATCAGTAGGGCCCGGCTTTTAATGACCTGAAGATCAGCGAAATATGCAAGCATTTAGGACATAAAACCTATATAAATATAACCTTAAAAAATAAAATATGACGTTATACTAGTTTATTTTTTTAAATACCTGTTGATTTTTTAGGTATAAAAAGTACAAAATTCACTCAAGAACAGATTGTGAGTACGGTACATACGGTTTGTTGTCTTTGGAACTAACTAGCATTCAAAAAAATCCTTGTGTCTGTAAAACAAATCAAGTACAGTACAATAAAACCCATCAAACCAAATGTCTTGCTTTACTACTGCATACGTTATGTTTAATGTTTTCTCATTTTCTCTCAATCTTCAGTTTCTAGAGAGATTGGATCATAAGGTGTATTTTCAGGTTTTCCATCTTAAAAGAACTACGGTTTTCGTTGAGGATAGTTTTGTATCTGGAAAAGCTCCTCTCCACATCGCATGACGTCACGGGAGCGTATTTGAAGGCGGCGATGTCCTTGCAGGGCAGGTTTGGTTCATTGTATTCAAATGTTGCGGCATTTCCATAAAATTTATCATTAATTTTGCACATTGTAGAATATCGAGGATTTCGCTGAAGAACTCTGCGATTTGTGATACACTTTTTCAGCCACGTGACCAAAATCTCGACTCAACTCACCTCGTTCAAATTCACTTACGTTTCAAATAATCCTCTGTGGTATAATTTTTTAGTTTATTTGTGACAATATCATCTGATACATTATCATGCGAGACACATTTTGAAGCCTTTTATTCTTGTATCCTTAAAAATATGACATATGTGTGCATTTGTGGTAAAATTCGGTCAAAATATGACATTTTACTAAAAAACTGTCCTTAAAAATATGAACAATATATGCATTTATGGCGGAATTTTGCCAAAATATGACCTTTTACTAAACACTGTGTAAATATGACTTTATATGCACAATAAAAAAATGTTTTTCTAATTGAAAATATCTGAATTCGTGCATAAATTGTTTTAAAATTCACCCGAAGGTTCAGAAAATATATGACTTGTCATTAAAATCCGGGCCCTAGTAATCAGACTGGATGCTTACGTACGTGTCACCTGTCGGAGACGTATCTAGACGTATCAGGGGTCCCATATCACTCCAACTGCGCACGCCCCATACTATCATAGAGCCTCCACCAGCTTGAACACCTGTTGACGTGCAGGGTCCATGGATTCATGATGTTGACGCCATACTCGTACACGTCCATCCGTTAATAACAATGCGAAACGGCCGGCGGCGCTAGCCGAATGCGTTTACTACGCTCCGTGAAGTCACGAAGGTTAAGCGCATTCAAGACTCGCGGGTTCGTGGTTGGGTGACCGGCCAGGAACTCCGGGATCTAACGCTGTCGAGCCCCTGGCCGAAGGGATAAAAGGCACTGACTGACTGCGACGTGACGAGACTTGACTAATATTAAAAGAAAAGCACGTTAATGGATGATTACTCCGAGAAGTGCAAAGCGCTCAACGCCCCTTAAGGGGCTTGGAGACGCGTTGCGTCAAGGTGTAGACGCAACAAATTAAAAAAAAAAAAAATAAATAAAATAAAAAAAAAAAAAAAACGAGACTCGTCAGACCAGGCAACGTGTTTCCAGACGTCAACAGTCCAATGTCGGTGTTGACGGGTCCAGGCGAGACGTAAATATTTGTGTCGTGCCGTCATCAAGGGTACACGAGTGGGCCTTCGGCTCCGAAACCCCGATATCGATAATCGTTGAATGTTTCGCATGCTGACACTTGTTGATGGCTCAGCATTGAAATCTGCAGCAATTTGCGGAGAGGCTTTCACTTTTGTCACGTGTAATGATTCTCCTCAGACGCCATCAGTCCCGTTCTTGCACGATCTTTTTGCAGCCGCAGTGATGCTGGTCTGATATTTTACCGGATTCCCGATATTCACGGTACATTCGTGAAATGGTCTTACAGAAAAATCCAAATTTCATCGCGACCTCGGAGATGCTATGCCCAATCTCTCTTGCGCCGACTATAACATTACGTTCAAACTCACTTAAATCGTGATAACCTGCCATTGTAGCAGCAGTAACCGATCTAACAACTGTGACAGACTGGTTGTATTATATATTCGTTGCCGATCGGAACGCCGTTTTCTGATTGGTTTCAGACCTCTTTATTTGAAAACGCATGGCTGTGCCAGTTTTTTGGCTCTTCAGTGTTTGTGTGTTCTTTTAGTATTACATGCTTATGTGTTCTAGACCAAGAAATTTCTTTACGTAGACGTAAATATGAAGCTTTTCATACAAGTCAATTCAAACCAATTTCAGAGTTGAGTGAACAAAAATATTAATGTAGTGAATTCGTCTCTCAGTATTTCAGTGTTAATGTCTCTTTCAAAGTTAATCATAATGAATAGAAAGTCAGTGATCTCTGAGGTCTTTGCTGAACTTCAAATATGCATTGAATAAACAATGACAAAATTCTGGTAGCTAAATCAAGTTAAAAATTGAGCCTTTTAAAAGAACATTATTTGATGCTTTCAGTCTCTGTCAGAGGTGTGTATTTCCTGTCATCTTCTCAACATTAATAAGGTGACAATCCTACATTTGCGCTAACTTTGAGAAACGTTATAGTTGAATGGTGCTGTCGGTGTTCTTCCCTTGGAGTTTCGCATGTTAAATTTATACCTTAAGCCTTTTAAAGTCAAATTGTCATACGAACGTCTTAAAAAGTATTATTACAACATAATTACAGGTAAAATTTCTAATTGCTTTTTACAATAAATAAATTATTAGTTATAACACACATTACATTGAGGTCTAGTGAGGACAGCGGAAAAGAGATCAACCCGACGAAAGCTTTTCGGTCTGACGATGGGGGATTTCATTAACCTTCATTGGGTAGTTGGGATTGTCAATTATTTAAACACAAAAGATTCTTGTCAGTTATTCATTCTCTTCATTCTCCTCAGCTTTTACGTATACAAAGTATTTTTTACGTTCTGTATAGAACGTAAAAAATTTACGTATTTACGTAAATCGTTTACGTATAGAACGTATTTTTTCAGTTCTGCTTTGAGTATAGCTTCAGAATTATTTAATTTATTTCAGACACTAATAAAGTCGAATTTAATAATTTAATAAGTGTAATAAAATCAATAAAGTTGTAGTTCTTTGCTGTATGACTAAATATAATTATACAATGAACATCATCATGACTGCACAATGACAATATTTAATAAAGAAAATGTTAAAGGTGAAATTAACATGTTTAGTGACAGAATATGTAATAAAGTGAGAAACAACTAAAGAAGTACTAATTGAAATAAAGTGTTGTACTATGTAACCCAAAAGTGAATACATTGTATTGGTATATTTTCATTGTAACGCACGAAATGTATGAATATAATACAAATTTACTTGTAAAAAATATGCTCATTTTTATTACCAATTTCTTTTATATACAGTCTATATGACGTTTTAACTACGCAAAAATGAACAACCTTAATTATAATGTTCATGTTTGTGTTTTTATGTGCGACACAGGTATGGCACATTTTACGATAAAGGCATGATGTGAACCGTTTGACAAAATGCCCCTCTGTGAAACATTATTGGCTTTATAAGACTCCAACATTATTTCAACCATACATACATATCTTTGTGTTCATGGATCTGAAGCCAATTTTTTACTCTGCATGTTGATGAAGAATACGGTAATGATACTTACTCTTCTGTTAATTATCTTCGAAATATACTACAGCAACAATTCTGGGAAGGTCGCGTAATAAAACTTCAGCCCAATAACAGAAGGTTTTAATACATTCTCAAATATGGTCAAGAATCCTATTTTCAATAGTTTGCAAAATTCTATTTTGGAAATCATTAACTACAATATAATTTACAGGTATTTTTAAATATTGCAAACTAAAGAACGTGAACTAAATAAACCGTGAGAGGTGGCTCGGATAAGAGCATCAACTGATGTCATTGCAGTGCCTCTGACCGGGTCTTAGATTCGAGTCTAGATAGCTAGGTGGTATTCAGATGTTGTCTAGAGGTCTAGAGAAGAATTTTAGCGATCGGCTGCTCTGATCGGTAGTTTTCTATGGTTTCTTCGATCAGTACCAGGTGAATGCTGGAGCAGTAACGTAACAAACGGGCTACGAACCGCGAGCAATCTTTCCTTTATCTTCTTTATCGTATCCTCACCCTTTACACACACACTTACATTAACATGCACTACACTACCACACGTGCCGGGAGGCCGGGAGACCGGTCGGAAGCTCAGAACCGGTGCCCCGCTGGTGGGTGATATCTGGTTGAGTGAACCCCTTTAGCCGAAGGTAGGTCGATAAATCTCACAATCCAGTAGTGAAACATTACCGCCACCTCTCTAGGAAAACATATGCACTACACTTACGGGGCGAATGGCCTTAGCCGTAGACGCTACCGGAATCTGTAATTTGTTCACTCAATTGAAGGGCATTCCCTCCAAGAAAGGCATCATGAAACTAATGCAATAATGATTTGCTTGGAGCATTACAAATGCATGTATTTGAAGTTACGCCACAAAATTCAACAAAACTGCGATACCTTGAATATCGTTGAAAAAATAAGAAGTTTGTGTTCTCGATTTCTACAACAAATCGAGGTTCGGGTTGTTACGAGAGATTCTACAAATCCAAGTTATATATTGCTAAGTTATCGCCATTGACCGTTGTAAGCGTTGTAAGCCATTTTACACCACAGACGACACTAATGTCACCTACATACGGGCCCATCTGGGTACACTGCCAGATAAGAGATATCAAATGAAATTGTGTAATTAGTATAATGTTCTAGCCACATCAGGGTTCATTAATCACTGCTTCATATACACATTTAATTACTACCAAGATCTTAAAATACGCGATATTTAAGCGGATGTGCGGTATCTTCAATCTCTTATCTACACTTCCTTTTTTCATATTTTTCGTGTCTTTCTAGATATTACATACTATTGTAACACACTATAAAGCTTCGTAAAGTAGACAATTATTTTTCTTTGAATTCGATATTTCAGATTACACTAATTTTATCGTTTCAAAGTTTCATCGCTTAAATATTTTTCGGCAGCTAATCAAAAGGACTGATTACTAAAATAAATAATTTTAATTTTTTAATCACTATTATATTCAATAAGCGTTTCTTCCGGTGTAAGCATGGCGTGCTAAAAGGTCAATTTTTAGCGCGTTAGCTAAGAGTGAGATGATTCTCGTCTTCAGATAAAATCTGTGAATGCATCGAAGAAAACAACATATTTTCGTCTGATCACACCATCTTCTACTGAACTTACCGCATTATGAAGTGATTTGTGTACTAGAACTGAAATAAAATTAAAGTCAGAAAATGTCTAAAAATAGTGTGACACATTAGTAAAAGTCATTTTATTTTGCTCTATGATTGAGACACAGTTTAACTTTCTCGTGTCGCAACATTTCCTACTCGCAATATATGTTATTTTTACCACTTGTAACATAAATAACAATTTATATTGATATCTTTAGAATTGTTGGATAAAGCAACCTACATATCTTTTGTCCACCCTTTCGTCCTGCCCTATTTTATATAAGCATGTGATAGCTTGCAGCATCTTCGTTGCTATTAACAGGTTCATGTTACGTACTGTGCCGTGAATCGTATTTTATTGTCTCCATGCCAAGAGTATCAATTTGTTATTTACTCGTATGCAACTTTCGTTATAATTCTATCATAACGTGTATACGTATGTTATAGAAAATTAGAAATGGAACAAGAAAATTGTTCTTTGCAGTATTAAATGCAAATATAAATAGCTCTTTGATTTCCATATGATAAACAAACAATAATTAAAATACTTATTAACAAACATACAAAATATATCTTTGGTCACCAAATCAGGTAATAGTTACTTATAAACTTCTAATCTGTTGTTATTGATTCCCATCTAATATCAGACACATGATATATTTAATTAAATCAATTACTGAAATAATCGGTTGAAAATATTTAGTTAACAAATATTTGATACAACATTTTTCATAAAATCAAAGAGTTTTCTTCATCTTGTTTCCCCGCTTTTAATCCTTTCCGAATGCAACATATTGTCCTGCAATATAATTTCACGGTCAAAACGAAAACGTTTTAATCAACAAAGATGATATTTACTTTTGTAGCACAAAATTAAGTATAATAAATGAGTCATTATTATATTTAATAATATAATATTATATTTATTATTATATAATATTATTTATTACATATTAATTATAAATATTATAATTAATATATTTAAATACATTAAATGAAACGATTGCAGATTGATGATGGGAACAAAAGGTTGCTAATGAGACTGTTTGCAAAATGTAATAACATTGGAAATCGCCATTATTTTTAAATCCATGACTACAAATACATACAAATATAAAGGGTTGATATACTGAAATTTAATACAATTAATATATATTTTATTAAAAAAATGATACAATATATATTTTATGGCAAACAATATTATATCATGCTAAAAAATTCTCAAAATTACACTTTACAAAAAATATTCCTTAGAAAATAAACAAAAAGAAACTTTTCTCATTACATACAAATTCCAAAGATTTAAAATTTACTTATTATTTTTAGGGGCCTTTACGCCTAGCAGTTTTATTTAAGAATATATTTTATGGTTTATTTGCACCAATACGTTCACCTTTTCATTTTTGCAGTAAACCTTATTACGATTGTATGATTAGCATTTGAAATATGAAGATTGTTGATTTTAAACTAACCGCTTGAATATTTTTCAGTTTTATCTCATATTACATATTTGCTGACTTTGTTGGTATGAAAAGTAAATATTTCGAGTATATATCTTTGGAACGAGTTTGATCGTCCCTCTTTTCTTCTTTTAAAATATTACAATCAGTTTCAAAAGTCACATGGGATTTACAATATTCATATTGGCTAACAATTATACACTGCAATATAATAACAGTGCAATTCCATGATGACTACTAGAAATTGTGCTTCTTTAAACGGAGATGTAGGATATTGCTAACTTTGAGAAAAACACTCTGCAATACTCGCAGGCTTTTTAATGCTGTTTAGAATTCATGAAAAAAGTAACATTTTTTTGCAAATTTTCAATAAATCTGAAATGTAATAGAGTTTGTTTCAATATAAGGACCAACGTACTACCAATAACTCACTTTAAAAATGGAGACTAATGGATTTCAAATTAGCCCCATGATTTAAATTGCTTTGCAGTGTACATAATGTCCCAGCATTTCGTGAATTATGAAAATGAAATATTTGTCTAAGAACGACAATCATAACTCTTACAGTAATATTGTTTGAATATTGCAATTGCAATTACAATCAATTTTAAAGAGATTTCAACAAAAAATTGTAAAAACTAAAACGTACTACATACTTTTGTTTGATAACTGCAAGCTGATTAGATGATACGTGAACTACCATTTAACGATTCCAAATATGTTTTGTGAAGTGTAAAGAGCTACAAGAGATGTATCAGGTGCAATGTATCCCTCTTCAATGATATTTATGTATACAGTGTTCTGTTCTGCATATAGTGATACAAATTAGTTATAAATTATTAATGAACCGCCTGTTAACCAGATGGTTCAGTGTGCATTGTGTCAATTAAAATGATAACAGGACGTATAAAGACAGAAAAGAAAGTTTTTCAAAAGAGGAGAGGAAATTTTTGTTGATTTATATCGCGATTTCACATTTAAAATGAACGCCCCACTGGTAAACAACTGATGAAACATCATGAACCGTCAATTTAATATCCAAGTGTTTTCTTTTACAAGTGTCAGGCATCCTACAAACGTGTCTGATAGTAAAGGAACCCCTCAATCCGGCTGCTAATTCAGAATCACCTTCCCACAAGCCGAACAATTCATTCGTTATGTTTACACGAGCAGTTCATCCCAGGATGACTCCAAGACGCACCAACCGGCTGCGAGAACTGCACCACGATCACCAGGTAGCCCAGAATGGTGCCGAGTAGCCCCACAAAGAAGCGAAGGTCGACGGGGAACAGCCCTCCGACCGTGAACTGCACGGGGCTGGCGCGCAGCTGCTGCAGGAACAGCAGGGCCTGGCGCTCCACGGCCGGCACGCCCCTGGCGGAGGCAAGCACCGCCGCCAGCGCCTCGCCCGCGCCGCCCTCGCCCGCCGCCGCCGCCGCGCCGCCCGCCGCCCACGCCGCCACCGCCCCCACCTGGGGTCAGTTGATTGATCGAACGATTGATGAATTGATAAATTGATTGATTGATTTACCATTGATTGATTGATGATTGATTGATTGATTTACCATTGATTGATTGATGATTGATTGATTGATTTACCATTGATTGATTGAATGATTGGATGTCCAATTGATAGATAGATTAATTGATTGATTTATTGATTGACCATTTGATTGAGTGATTGACTATTTGATTGAATGATTGATTGATTGGTCAATTGATTGATTTAATAATTGATTGGTGATTCCGGGCGTCTACTGCTAAGGTTATCAGTCCCATAAGTCTAGGGCATGGTTATATCGCTAGAGACTGTGATCTTTCCCTGCTGAATGGCGAGATCCGGCGGTGAACAACGTCGGCTTGCGGGATTTTCACCTACCAGGTGGTATATCCCACCAGCGGGGCATGTAAGAGTAAGAGTGTGTATGTGAGAGGTGAGAATAGGATAAGGAAGATGAACGAAATATCGCGCGCGATACGTGGCCGGTTTGTTAGGGCACTGCTGCGACAATCACCTGGTGTTGATTGGAGAAACGTTGAAAACTACTGATCAGAGCAGCCAACCGTTAGAATTCTCCTCCAGACAGCGGCTGAGTTCGATCTAGCTATGTAGCTAGTGCCGAAAATACTGCCATCGTCGGGACTCGAACCCAAGGACCTCGCAGTCAGAGACACTGCAGGGACATGTGTTGATGTCCTGAGCTCCCCTTGCTTACTACGTTCTTCCAGCAATGTAATAAAAAACAATATACAAAGGCATCTAGGCAAAGTAGATGAAAGCTCCATAAAATGGAAACAGCCTCAACTACTCAAAATCAATTATTTTTTTTTCCTTCAGAGAAATTTTTACCTCTTATCTCTCCAAATCAGTCAATAACTCATTAATGCTTTGGTGCCCACATATAATATATATATATATATATATATATATATATATATATATATATATATATATATATATGTGTGTGTGTGTGTGTGTGTGTGTGTGTGTGTGTGTATGTATGTATACGTATGTATGTATAATATTCAGTTCCATACGCAAGAACAATTGAAAGTCTATTTTGAAACATGGGCATTTCCTGTTATCTAAAAATAATCATTGTCCACGAATTATGATCATTATTTCATGAAAGTGGAGTAGTTTTCTTTTTCATATAGAAATTCCTCCAAACTTCTAAAAAATTTCAATATGCAATTTGTAAATAAATTATATTCAGCTTCACCTTCAAGTGTACCTAATCGCATGAAAACAATAATAAGCTTCCACAAGTAAATTTACAACAAGAAATTATGAGATTAAAGAAATTTCGTAGCAGTATTACCATTTCTTCACAGAATGTTGCTAAGAAAGGTAGAAACTTTGTGCGCAATTCATTCCAAGACATTGCACATTTTCCAAATTGCCCACATTGCAACTTTGCACTGGTCCTTCATCAGTAGGAAGTAAAATTTTAACATGCCTATGAAACGAGATTCTCATTTTCAGAACAGAATGGGATTAATTTCTTGTACTCTTTGATGTCTTTCATAATCATCATACACATTTAAGTAATGTAAGTTATTGATTTCAGTCAATAATTTACAAACTGTTAGAAGGAACTTCCCACCATTTAAATGAGTATTCGTAGTCGATGTACATATTTTCAATAAAGTAATGCGATGATTCCTTGCAAACTACTTCTGAAAATAATGCAATGTTTTGATATCATTATTTTTATCATTCTTTGTGAACATGAAAATTGCGTGACTCCAGAAGTCTAGAGATTGGCAAGGAAAGAGAGCGCAGTTAATTCAACTTAACTCACACGCTTTCAAGTGAAATTAATTACGCAAATGTGATCCCAATCCTCTAAGCATTAAGCAAATTGCCATGTAACGCGCTACTTTGTCGCAGCGCAAGGACTTCCTAATTGCTAATTGCAACACGAGACCACACACTCCAATAGCACGGCTAAAGACGCATTTCAATTCTTCCGCCAAGATGGATCGCATCAGTGTGTCTGCCTGTGGCTCGAACCCAGGAAGAGATGGAAGAATGCCTGTTATGCTGTACCACCTTACGCCTGTGTTGGCAACTGCGCGGATATTGGGAATCGCGCCCTACAGGCTCGGATCTGTTCTCCGCCTTGAGCGAAGTTCTTGTTTCATAGTTCTTACTGCCGTCTTTCTCTGTGCCCAGTTGTGTGTTACCGGATATTGGTTTGCAATCAGAAGATACGCCAACGCCTCTGTAGAAAACCGAAGTGTGGATGTCATTCTGTCCTTCTTAGCCATGACAACTAACAATTTGTTTCCCATTTTCGCGTTAGTTACTGCAGCTTTTACCAACTTTCCAGCGTGTCGAGAACTTGTAGAACGTCTTGTCGATGCAGATGGTTTTGTTCACTTCAACATTCAACGCTTGACCAGAAGATACTGTATTATCTGTACTATGCTAACACTGTTCACCGCTGGTCTTGTAATGTGTCTCTTGCATTACTCAGCTTGGCACGCTACCCTTCTGGAACTGGCTTACAATATCTGGCTGAACACTCTCATGATAGTGGTATGTCTAATATTTTTTGTAATGGTCTTAATTGTTAAAAACTCGTTTGAAAGTATCAACCGAGAACTATTGCTATTGTATGTGAAATTTATCAAAGATCGCACGTGGACATTAACCGCATTTGAGCAGCAAGTTTCCGCCCAGATGAGCGAAAACGTTGAGTTGGCGTACATGAACTTGGGAGAAATGGGCGAAAAATGGCCGAAGAAGCAAGTACTGAACGTTGTTTTCCGCATCAGTGAACTGCAAATGGCCCATTTTATGCTGCAAAGGATCTGCGGAGCCATCGATAAAGTGTTCCGCTGCCTGCTGCTCTTTTGCTACACCTACATCCTCATCTTGATGGTGGAGGCGCTGTACTACGTGGCGCTGGGGGAAGGCACCGGCTTGTCCGCGTACCAAGTGTGCAGCCTGTCGACGGCGGCGGCCAGCCATGCGTTGGTGAGGGCGGTCTTTCAATCATTGTCTATTTATTGGAATATCGATTGATTGATTCATGATTCCGGACGCGTCAGCTGCTAAGCTTATTTGTCTCGCATGTTTGTATCTCGAGAGGTGGCGGTGATTTTCCCGTACTGGATGGCGAGGTCCGGCGCCGACCTACATTGGCTTGCGACGATTTTCCCAAACTAGGTATCTTCCACAAGCGTGGCTCCGACCCAGATAGGACAAGCTCTAAGCTCCCACCAAGTGTGGTAGTGTAGTGCATGTGAGTGTAAGTAAGTAAGGGGTGAGGATAAGACAAGGAAGTGGAAGGAAAGATCGCGCGCGGTTCGTGGCCCGCTTGTTAGGAAACTGCTCCAGCATTCACCTAGTGATATGAGAGAAACTACGGAAAAGTACTGATCACAGCAACCAGATGTTAGAATTCTCCTTCAGACAGTGACTGAATGCGACCTAGTTGTCTAGCTAATGTCGAAAATCCTGCGACTCAAACACTAGGACCTCCCGGTCAGATGACACCAGTTGATGCCCTCATCCATCTTTGTAGGTTTGGAATTAAGATATTTTTATGGGGCTACTGTAATTGTTTCGAGGTGTTTGTTTTGAATGATTTGGATCTTTTAAATTTGTTTCTTGTAGCATTTAAGCAGATAGCGTCTACATAAATTATAATAGGTGGGATATTATGTTTGTAATGTGCTAATACGTTGTTCAGAAAAAAAATACTTTTGAAATTAGTAAGTGGTTGTAGTTGGAGACTTTAATTTTGCAGTGTGCTTTTGCATTTACATGATTTTCCCTTTCACTTCGCATCACAATAGAGTCCTAAGTATTTGATCATTTGATGGCGTGGGCACCAAAGCATTAATGAGTTATTGACTGATTTGGAGAGATAAGAGGTAAAAATTTCTCTGAAGGAAAAAAAAAATAATTGATTTTGAGTAGTTGAGGCTGTCTCCATTTTATGGAACTTTCATCTATTTTGCCTAGATGCCTTTGTATATTGTTTTTTATTACATTGCTGGAAGAACGTAGTAAGCAAGGGGAGCTCAGGACATCAACACATGTCCCTGCAGTGTCTCTGACTGCGAGGTCCTTGGGTTCGAGTCCCGACGATGGCAGTATTTTCGGCACTAGCTACATAGCTAGATCGAACTCAGCCGCTGTCTGGAGGAGAATTCTAACGGTTGGCTGCTCTGATCAGTAGTTTTCAACGTTTCTCCAATCAACACCAGGTGATTGTCGCAGCAGTGCCCTAACAAACCGGCCACGTATCGCGCGCGATATTTCGTTCATCTTCCTTATCCTATTCTCACCTCTCACATACACACTCTTACTCTTACGTGCCCCGCTAGTGGGATATACCACCTGGTTGGTGAAAATCCCGCAAGCCGACGTTGTTCACCGCCGGATCTCGCCATTCAGCAGGGAAAGATCAGAGTCTCTAGCGATATAACCATGCCCGAGACTTATGGGACTGATAACCTTAGCAGTAGACGCCCGGAATCACCAATCAATTATTAAATCAATCAATCAATCATTCAATCAAATAGTCAATCACTCAATCAAATGGTCGATCAATCGTTCAATCAAATGGTCGATCAATCGTTCAACCAAATGGTCAATCAATAAATCAATCAATTAATCTATCAATCGGACATCTAATCATTCAACCAATCAATGGTAAATCAATCAATCATCAATCAATCAATCAATCAATCAATGGTAAATCAATCAATCAATTTATCAATCCATCAATCATTGGATCAATGAACTGACCCCAGGTGGGGGCGGTGGCGGCGTGGGCGGCGGGCGGTGCGGCGGCGGCGGCGGGCGAGGGCGGCGCGGGCGAGGCGCTGGCGGCGGTGCTTGCCTCCGCCAGGGGCGTGCCGGCCGTGGAGCGCCAGGCCCTGCTGTTCCTGCAGCAGCTGCGCGCCAGCCCCGTGCAGTTCACGGTCGGAGGGCTGTTCCCCGTCGACCTTCGCTTCTTTGTGGGGCTACTCGGCACCATTCTGGGCTACCTGGTGATCGTGGTGCAGTTCTCGCAGCCGGTTGGTGCGTCTTGGAGTCATCCTGGGATGAACTGCTCGTGTAAACATAACGAATGAATTGTTCGGCTTGTGGGAAGGTGATTCTGAATTAGCAGTTAGATTGAGGGGTTCCTTTACTATCAGACACGTTCGTAGGATGCCTGACACTTGTAAAAGAAAACACTTGGATATTAAATTGACGGTTCATGATGTTTCATCAGTTGTTTATCAGTGGGGGATTAATTTTAAATGTGAAATCGCGATATAAATCAACAAAAATTTCTTCTTTTCTTTTGAAAAACTTTCTTTTCTGTCTTTTTACGTTCTGTTATCATTTTAATTGACACAATGCACACTGAACCATCTGGTTAACAGGCGGTTCATTAATAATTTATAACTAATTTGTATCACTATATGCAGAACAGAACACTGTATACATAAATATCATTGAAGAGGGATACATTGCACCTGATACATCTCTTGTAGCTCTTTACACTTCACAAAACATATTTGGAATCGTTAAATGGTAGTTCACGTATCATCTAATCAGCTTGCAGTTATCAAACAAAAGTATGTAGTACGTTTTAGTTTTTACAATTTTTTGTCGAAATCTCTTTAAAATTGATTGTAATTGCAATTGCAATTTTCAAACAACATTACTGTAAGAGTTATGATTGTCGTTCCTAGACAAATATTTCATTTTCATAATTCACGAAATGCTGGGACATTATGTACACTGCAAAGCAATTTAAATCATGGGGCTAATTTGAAATCCATTAGTCTCCATTTTTAAAGTGAGTTATTGGTACTACGTTGGTCCTGATGGTGAAACAAACTCTATTACATTTCAGATTTATTAAAAATTTGCGAAAAAATGTTACTTTTTTAATGAATTCTAAACAGCATTAAAAAGCCTCCGAGTATTGCAGAGTGTTTTTCTCAAAGTTAGCAATATCCTACATCTCCGTTTAAAGAAGCACAATTTCTGCTAGTCATCACTGTTATTATATTGCAGTGTATAATTGTTTGCCAATATGAATATTGTAAATCCCATGTAACTTTTGAAACTGATTGTAATATTTTAAAAGAAGAAAAGAGGGACGATCAAACTCGTTCCAAAGATATATACTCGAAATATTTACTTTTCATACCAACAAAGTCAGCAAATATGTAATATGAGATAAAACTGAAAAATATTCAAGCGGTTAGTTTAAAATCAACAATCTTCATATTTCAAATGCTAATCATACAATCGTAATATGGTTTACTGCAAAAATGAAAAGGTGAACGTATTGGTGCAAATAAACCATAAAATATATTCTTAAATAAAACTGCTAGGCGTAAAGGCCCCTAAAAATAATAAGTAAATTTTAAATCTTTCGAATTTATATGTAATGAGAAAAGTTTCTTTTTGTTTATTTTCTAAGGAATATTTTTTGTAAAGTGTAATATTGAGAATTTTTTAGCATGATATAATATTGTTTGCCATAAAATACATATTGTATCAATTTTTTTAATAAAATATATATTAATTGTATTAAATTTCAGTATATCAACCCTTTATATTTGTATGTATTTGTAGTCATGTACTTAAAAATATTGGCTATTTCCAATGTTATTACATTTTGCAAATAGTCTCATTAGCAACCTTTTGTTCCCATCATCAATCTGCAATCGTTTCATTTAATGTATTTAAATATATTAATTATAATATTTATAATTAATATGTAATAAATAATATTATATAATAATAAATATAATATTATATTATTAAATATAATAATGACTCATTTATTATACTTAATTTTGTGCTACAAAAGTAAATATCATCTTTGTTGATTAAAACGTTTTCGTTTTGACCATGAAATTATATCGCAGGACAATATGTTGCATTCGGAAAGGATTAAAAGCGGGGAAACAAGATGAAGAAAACTCTTTGATTTTATGAAAAATGTTGTATCAAATATCTGTTAACTAAATATTTTCAACCGATTATTTCAGTAATTGATTTAATTAAATATATCATGTGTCTGATAGATGGGAATCTATAACAACAGATTAGAAGTTTATAAGTAACTATTACCTGTTTTGATGACCAAGGATATATTTTGTATGTTTGTTAATAAGTATTTTAATTATTTTTTGTTTATCATATGGAAAACAAAGAACTATTTATATTTGCATTTAATACTGCAACGAACAATTTTCTTGTTCCATTTCTATTTTTCTTTAACATACGTATACACGTTATGATAGAATTATAACGAAAGTTGCATACGAGTAAATAACAAATTGATACTCTTGGCATGGAGACAACAAAATACGATTCACGGCACAGTACGTAACATGAACCTGGTAATAGCAATGGAGATGCTGCAAGCTATCACATGCTTATATAAAATAGGGCAGGACGAAAGGGTGGACAGAAGATATGTAGGTTGCTTTATCGAACAATTCTTAAGATATCAATATCAATTGTTATTTATGTTACAAGTGGTAAAAATAACATCATATATTGCGAGTAGGAAACGTTGCGACACGAGAAAGTTAAACTGTGTCTCAGTCATAGAGCAAAATAAAATGACTTTTACCAATGTGTCACACTATTTTTAGACATTTTCTGACTTTCATTTTATTTCAGTTCTAGTGCACAAATCACTTCATAATGCGGTAAGTTCAGTAGAAGCTGGTGTTATCAGACGAAAATATGTTCTTTTCTTCGATGCATTCACAGATTTAACTGAAGACGAGAATCATCTCACTTTTAGCTAACGCGCTAAAAATTGACCTTTTAGCACGCCATGCTTACACCGGAAGAAACGCTTATTGAATATAATAGTGATTAAAAAAATTAAAATTATTTATTTTAGTAATCAGTGTTTTTGATTAGCTACCGAAAAATATTTAAGCGATGAAACTTTGAAACGATAAAATTAGTGTAATCTGAAGTATCAAATTCAAAGAAAAATAATTGTCTACTTTACGAAGCTTTATAGTGTGTTACAATATTATGTAAAATCTAGAAAGACACGAAAAATATGAAAAAAAGGAAGTGTAGATAAGAGATTGAAGATACCGCACATCCGCTGAAATGTCGCGTATTTTAAGATCTTGGTAGTAATTAAATGTGTATATGAAGCAGTGATTAATGAACCCTGATGTGGCTAGAACATTATACTAATTACACAATTTCATTTGATATCTCTTATCTGGCAGTGTACCCAGATGGGCCCGTATGTAGGTGACATTAGTGTCGTCTGTGGTGTAAAATGGGGTGCATGGAAGCTAGTACGACTTTGAAGCCTGGACATGATTCACAAGAACCCAAAATTTTGCATCATTTAGGTCCTTTGTTGGCAGTATTGCGTTTTCAAGGCATCGCTCCATACAACCTAGGACCATCTTTGCGTCTGGTGAGAAGCCTGCCATTTATGATTCTAACAGCGTTACTGATATGTGGTCAACTATCCATCACGCTCTACTGGTTTTCAACTGGTACACACGCCAAAGAAGCTCTGAAGAACCGGACAGTGGACTTGATTCTCGCTTTTCTAACAATGGCTACGAATATTTCGTTTCCTTTGTACGCATTGGTTTCTGGTGCAATCACCAACTTCGCCCCATCCGCAGAACTACTTCAACGACTTCTCAATGCACAACATATCTTGAAGAACGAGCCTTGCTTTACACAAAGAAGATGGATAATCGCAATGATGGTTGGTGTGTTTGTCTCCGATACGTTATTTACCTTTCTTTGGTACTGGTTTTGGAATGCATCGCTCTTGGAACTGGTTTATTACGCGTGGGAATTGGCTTTGATGCACTTAATTTGCCAAATGTTTTGCGTTTTAGTGGCAATTATCACAACTGCGTTTAAAAATGTCAACCAGGAACTTTTGATGTTAGCTGAGAACTTAAAAAAGAATGATAATCCTTTCACGGCTCTGGATGACAAAATATCGTTTCTGATGGATCGATGTGGTGAGTTAACAAATGTCAACATAGCAACAGTGAATGAAAGTAGGAGTGAAGAAACAATTGAAAGAATATTAGAGAGAATCGTTCATCTTCAAGTTCGCCATTTTACGCTGCAAGACATTTGTAACGCCGTGGAGAACGTGTTTCGCGGTTTGCTGTTGTTCTCTTACGCCTACTTCATCATCTCGACGGTGGAGACGCTCTATCACATGGCCTTGACCTCCAGAACGGGCTTGTCCTCGTACCAGATCGCGGGGCTCGGCATGAGTGCCGCGTTGCACGCGGTGTGGGCCGTGGCGGTGACGGCGGCGGCGGGCGGCGCGGCGGCGGCGGCGGGCGAGGGCGGCGCGGTGCGGGCGGCGGTGGAGCTGCTCGCATCTGCCGGGGGCGTTCCAGCTGTGGAGCGCCAGGCGCAGCTGTTGCTCGTGCAGCTGCGGGCCAGCGCTGTGCAGTTCACCGCCGGCGGGCTCATTCCCATCGATATGCGACTGCTGGTGGAGCTCATTGGGACCATCCTCGGCTATTTGATTATCGTTGTAGAGTTTGCAACGCCCGCCGCGGCTACGTGTTATGTGAAATGTCGTGTTAACGGTACATTTGAAAACACGTAAACACCTTTTTCTTCGTGCATATTTCTTTCCTGTGTGCTTCTTTAATGTAGCTGTGAAACCAAGAGTGATGAAAAATCGTGAAATTTCGTGTTCTTCAATTTTTATTCAGTCGTATGCTCTGTTTTATTCCCTTTTAAATGCTTCAAACCGTATCTGGCCACAATTATTAGTTCTAGAGAAAATAATTTTTTTCGTAGACGGTATCAACTGTGAGTGAATTTCAGATGAATTTTCCCGAAATGCGAATTTTCAGCACATTCATGTACTTCAAACATCATTAATCCAAAACTATTAAAGATAATATAATTCTTTTTGCAGCATGTAACCCATGATTTGCTCTAGTGAATGAATAAGAATAGTTAATCTGTCACTAAAATTTTCAGTTTTATGAGCCGCAATTTAGATATATTGATTTAAAATAAATTTTACTTCTATATAAAAATCATTTTCTCTGTTAATGACACTCAGAAACTGTTCATTGGAATTTCCATTGAATTTCCAGCTATCAAAGCACAAAAGCTAGAAATTTAAAGAAGCAATAAAAGCTGAAAATTTAAATCCAACAGTTTTCGGGTATCATTACATGTGTGTTAAAAAGCTTTGCAGTATCATTATATTGTTTACCAATACAGTAAAAACACTAGAACCCTTTGCCATTCACTGATTGTCGGGAGCTTAGCGATCACACGAAAAATTACTAGATTAATCCACAAAAATGTATTAAGGAAAGTAAAATGTTATCTGTTTAATTTAAGATACACTTGAGAGAAATACGAGAATAGACAAATAATATCAGTGTAATTACTGTTCAGCGCACTTGTATTAATGAACACAAACGTTTTCCCGGAGCAATTAAGAAAATTGCAGTAGATGCGTGCTTGTCTCTCGCATTAAAAGAAATGTGTTCATGATACGACACAAACTGCGATCAGACTGTTCACACCGTGGTCAGGATGAGTTCAGTACGTTCTAGGCAGACAAACAAAGGACTCAACGGTGATCCTAATGAAAGTAAAGAGGCTTCCAAGAAAAGGGAGATGCCTGCGGTGCTTCATGGAGTATCTCCACTCTTGGTCGCAGCAAGATTGATTGGAATTGCCCCGTATACTGTTGATTCATCAAATTACTTACATCTAAGTAAACATCTCGTAATTGAATCTGCAATTATCGTGTTAATTCAAACGGCAATGGTGGTGTATTTATTTATTTTGTATGATTTCGTCACTACCTTCAAGACGTTCGGCCTCGAAGAATTACTTGGTGCACTATCATTTGCTTCAGACACGATTTTTCCGATGTATCCAGTGGTAGCTGCCCTGACAATCAACTTTTCAGCAAGTCGTGCACTCTTCTCTCAAATATCGGATGCTGAGTTTCTACCAACAACTCGACTTCCATGGGCGGCCAAACGAAGATACGTCATCATTGTAATGACTATTCTTTTCACACTTAACGTTGCAATGAATTGCATCAGTTACATCTCATATTCATCGAAATTTATTGAAATTTTATTTTACATTTGGAAAACGGCTTTGCTGAATGTCGTATTTCAACTGTATTGTGTTCTTGTCACAATTATGACACAAACTTTTCATGATATCAATGAGAAGATATCTATTGTATCAGAGCGAATAAAAACTCTTCGTTCGCTGAAAAACTCATCAAATAGTATTTCAGATATTGAAATTACTTCCAATATTGAAATGGAGAGTTTTTCATGCAAAACGTGTGATCAATTTACGAGTGACACTATTGCTAGTTTGAAGTCAGAAGTTGAAGAGTTACAGTTTGAACATTCTGCAGCAACGGACTTGTGCAACGCAGTCGAAGAGGTTTTCCGTACCTATTTACTAATTAGCTATGCGTATCTTCTCATTTCGTTAGTGGAGTTTCTGTTCTTTATGTTACTCGGAATATCACTTCACCGATACGGCAGTATCGAAAACTTCCTCCTAATCCTTCAGCTGTGTTGTTGGGCCGCGCTTGACTGCGTCATGGGTGCGATCACTGCGTGGGTGGCGGGCCACGCGGCGGCGGCGGCGGGCGAGGGCGGCGCGGCGCGGGCGGTGGCGCAGCTGCTTGCATCTGCGAGGGGCGTGCCAGCTGTGGAGCACCAGGCGCAGCTGTTCTTGCAGCAGGTGCGCGCCAGCCCCGTGCAGTTCACGGCCGGCGGGCTGTTCCCGCTCGACCTGCGTTTCTTCGTGGGGCTGCTCAGCACCATCTTGGGCTACCTGGTGATCGTGGTGCAGTTCGCCATGCCGCCAGCCCCTATCACGTGCGCTGTAATGCCTGCTGAAAACTGTTCGTGTGAACAAGACGTATAATTTTAAAGTCTCCGGACTTGCTTCTTTTGCCACATTCATATTGTCCATACAAGATTATAGCTTCATTTCGAAAGTTCTCTGTGTGTTATATGTTTTAGACCTCTTGTATCTTTTCTTCCAACACTTCAAACATTACCTATAAATTGTGTGTCATTAAGCAAGTTTCTGAAAGGGTTGTGAAATATTGTTCAAGATAGTGATAGTCTTATATGAATCCATGTTGATTTTGCTTCCATTGAGTCCATTGTAAATCAAACAGTCGCATAGAATATGTTGAAGATATGCATGACTGCACAGTACTTATTACACAGCGAGCAAATTGATTTTGTATGACTTTGCGCCACATCTTTCTCTAAAAATTTTTTCAAATCATTTTTTGATGGGTTTTCCTTTTTCTAATTAGCGCATTTGTATTGATTTCCTGTTGTACCATTTCTACAGCTCCTTTGAGGAAAATATAATAATAATAATAATAATAATAATAATAATAATAATAATAATAATAATAATAATAATTATTATTATTATTATTATTATTATTATTATTATTATTATTATTATTATTATTATTATTATTATTGTATTGGCCATTACTGGCCACGTTACTCATTCTCTACCGAGGCCCAGTCTTATTCTGTCCTGGAAAGATATTAATGTGTGTCATTATGAAAATCAGCTTTTCGACTGTATTCTTTGTTAAGAAGGTTGTTACGCCTTGAAATATGAATTATGAGGTGATAGGATGATGTGGGGTGAAGAAGCGATCACAAATACAACTATGCCTATGCAGGACTCGAACTTGCAGCCTCCTCGGCGAAGAGCTGCCGCAACCGTGTGCACCACGGGGCACGCATTATTATTATTATTATTATTATTATTATTATTATTATTATTATTATTGTTGTTGTTGTTGTTGTTCTTGTTGTTGGTATTGTTTTATTTTTATTATTACTAATATTATTATTATTATTACTATTATTATCATCTTCATTTCTCAGTTAAACTGGGCAAAACGAATATGTCTTTTGGTGTCTTAGAACCAGATTCTGCTCTTACGAAAAGGGAATTCATCCTATCCCGTTTGAATTTACTGTTAAAACCTTCAAACAGTGTAACAAGTCTGAAGTAAGACTGCCTTTTGTCCAACAGTTTGCAATTTTATTGGCAGTTCCTAATTTCTCAAATTCATTTTAAATGTTTTCGACATCACTACTTCCGATGAGATCCCCAAGGCATATATGAGAACTTTCTCCAACCACCACATCTGTTTCTATTGTATTGCAAGCTTCTCATACTTCCTGATCTTCTCTAATTCAGTTTTCCTGATGTTATGAGTCAGAGGAACTGCAATATCAGTTATAGAGGCTGCTTTATTGGTTTTATCAATGAGGAAGACTTCAGACCTGTTATAATCCACTGTTTTGTTCGCGATAATAAATCGATCCCAGTACATCACATGGCTCTTTGTTTCCAATGCAGGTGCTCGACAATATTTGTAATATGACGTAGAAGAGTAAAGCAACCCGTGTTTAACAGCGAGTTCTTGATGTATCAATTTTGCAAGTTGGTTGTGTCTTCCAAGATGTACTGGCTTGCTTCCAAGATGTACTGGCTCGCTTTTCCGCTTAAGTAGTTTAAAAAAAACAACAGCAAAATTTTACAAATGACAAGTTATTGATTTCTGATACAAAATACTATTTAGCAATTTAGTTGTAAATACACCGAACTTTAACAAATGAACGACCATTTTCTAAAATAGAATTTCAAATTTTCGAGTGAGTGTCGGGATGTTTCGTGCGTAAAAGTCATGTGTGTCATATGCGCAGTCTGGTATTCACCCCAAGTGACTGTAATAGAACGAGCCAACTTTTTACTACCTCACCAATCTCTCGACTATACACGTAAACTCGCGAAACTAACATCAAATTTACGTACGTTGCTTGAAAATTTAATACTACCCTCAAGACGTCTTTGCAGTTCACTGGTTGTGGAGAGCATACCGGACTCACAATAGATTAACAGATTAATCAACAAAAACATTTTAATAAATGTAAAATGTCATCTCTTTAATTTACGGTGAATTCGGGAGAAATAAACGTGGATCATGCTCACGACAATTACGCTGTAGTGCACTTGTGTTAATGGACATAAATTCTTTCCGAGAGCAACGTACTACATTAAGAAAATTGCTGTAGGTGCGTGTTTGTCACACACATAAAAAAGTTATGTCCAAGTTATGATAGACACTAGGAAGAGACCGCTTGGTGCGGGTAGTCAGAATGAGATCTTTGTGTTTTGGACGAGCAGAGCCTATGTGCAACGCCCATTCAAGCGAGTCTAAAACGGCTCCAAAGAAAAAGAAGATGCCGGCCGTACTTCACGGGGTGACTCCGCTCTTGTTCGCAGCAAGAACGATTGGACTTGCTCCGTACACCGTTGATTCATCCAATCGCCTGCGACGATGCAAACCTCTCGGAATTGAATCAGCTGTGATTGTGTTATTTCAAGTGGCAATGGTGGTGTACTTTTTATTTTTTGATGCTTTAGGCAATGTTATGAAACAGCTCACCATCAAAGTATTTCTTTTTGGACTAACACTCACTGCAGAGATGATTTTCCCAGTGTATGTAGTTGTGTCTGCCTTAACTGTGAACTTTCCGGCATGTCGTATACTCTTCGACCAAATATCTAACGCTGAATTTCTTACAAAAACTAGGATTCCATGGGTGGCCAAACGAAAATGGGTGATCGTTATAATGACTATTTTATTTACGCTCAACGTTTTAATAAATAATCTCTCGTATTTTTCATATTCATCTGGCACTATTGAAACCGTATTTTACATTTGGAAAACGGTATTGTTTGATATAGTTCTTCATCTGTATTGCGTTATTGTCACAATTATGACACAAGCGTTTCAAGACATCAGTAAGAAAATTTCACATGTCTCAGAACAAATGAAGAATATACGACCGTCGAAAGTTTCTGCAAATAACATTTCCGATTCTGAAACAACTTGCAACCTTGAAACGCCAAGTTTTGTGTACAAACCGTGTAATGTACTAATGGATGATGCAGTGATTGTCAGTTTGAAGTCAGAAATTGAAGAATTGCAGTTCGAACACTCAGCAGCAACAGAAATGTGTAATGCAGTCGAAGATGTTTTTCGTACCTACTTACTGATTATCTACGCAAGTATTCTCTTCTTCTTAGTGGAGTTCCTTTTCTACATGATACACGGATTATCCAGTCACCCATCAGGCATCGAGGGCAACATCTTCCTCATCGTAGAGCTGTGGAGCTGGGCTGTGGTAAAGAGCGTCCTGGGTGCGATCACTGCGTGGGTGGCGGGCCACGCGGCGGCGGCGGCGGGCGAGGGCGGCGCGGCGCGGGCGGTGGCGCAGCTGCTTGCATCTGCGAGGGGCGTGCCAGCTGTGGAGCACCAGGCGCAGCTGTTCTTGCAGCAGGTGCGCGCCAGCCCCGTGCAGTTCACGGCCGGCGGGCTGTTTCCGCTCGACCTGCGTTTCTTCGTGGGGCTGCTCAGCACCATCTTGGGCTACCTGGTGATCGTGGTGCAGTTCGCCATGCCGCCAGCCCCTATCACGTGCGCTGTAATGCCTGCTGAAAACTGTTCGTGTGAACAAGACATAATTTGAGAGTTTTCCGCGTAATATATGTTTAGGCAGAACCGTTTCCGAATAATCTGTGAAGAGGTTAAAGGCGTAATTGGGAGTTAATGTAACACGAAATATGTATTGTAATTGATGGCTCGTCTTTCTGTTAAAAGCCTGTGTGAACAATGAAAATTTACAAAAAGCAATGAAGCATTGTGTGAATGTAGAAATGAGCACACTCAGTGTTTCTGATTGTGTACATTGTAATAATTGTAAATATTCTAGTTAATTTACTATATATATAGGGGAGAATAAATAGAGGGAAATGTTTGGGGATTTTTCAGAAGTTGAGATAGCAATATTATTCTCTGAATGATTATGAATAAAAAGAAACAATATATCTTATTCTCTCTCATTTTTATGTATCAAAAACAGGAGCATAAAGGACAGGCTTACTGATAGAAAAACATGAGTAAAAGGAAGACAGTATAGGGCTTGAAGTTGAAAAGACGATGATTGATTGATTTGAATTATATGAATTTATAATACAATTTACTTGTAGTGGCGTTTGACGTAATTCAGCTGTGAAGATGTCGAGCATGAACGTCACTCTTGTGACGTTCAAGCTCCCGAATGGATGACACCGAAAGAGCTAACTAAGCATGAAATGCCATTAGAAATAAATCAGAGTATAAGGGGAGAGCCAAACGAATCGTCAGGTCATTGATCAGTAATTTGGAGAATATTTTTCCTTTCAAAGATGAGGAATTTTGTTTCATTGGAGATGTTATTTGAGGAAATTCCGTAGTAGTGGTGGGGAATGCGATCGTAGTACATCTGGCAACGCTGTTTTTGTACTACAATTGAATCAAATTCTGGGCGCTTTGTGTCTTTATTGATCTTTACATAATGTAATACAATATAAAACCAGAAGAATAGTTTAAATAATCATTATCAATATAATCATTAAAGTATAATTATGGACAGTCGTGAATAAAATTTATAATTTTAATTTGAAGCAAACAAATCTAGAAATACAATTTAATTTTGTTGTCATATAGGTTGTCACAAAAAATATGAATTTTACCTGTATAATTTTGTGTTATATTAGGAATAGATAATATTCGTTTCTACTGCATCACAATTTATGATATTTTACTTAATGGATAATTTTCCAAAAACAAAAAACAACAACGAAGTAATATGCTTCAAAATTATTTTCGATTACACAATGTCACATCAGGTCAATGTCATCATTCGACAATGTAAATTCAGGAAGTGTTTTTGTTTAACTAGTATTGATAATCTCGAGGGAAAGACAATTAAAGGCTTATATATCAATAAAATCATTGACATATCTACCCAGTTTCGTATAATGATTGTGAAGGGAAAACTACATCTATGAAACCAATTCCTGAATTTATTTTAAGTAAAAATAAAAGTCTGAGGTATATTGTAATTATAACGAAGATCTTCGCAGATCTAAATCGGCCACATATACGGTCGAATCATTGATGTTGTAGCAAAACTCTCAAGCTTTTATTGACCTACTATCAATATTTCCAATTCTGTACAACAATACCAATTAAATAATGTAAGAAAAGTATGAAACAAAATTTTGAAATTTGGGCTGAGTATCCATGAAGTCAATTGCTATTAATAGAATACTAATGAATTTAACTTTCCGTTCTAAATCTTTGGTTGGTTTGATAAATTGTTTTATTTTTCTGTTATTGTATGAAAGGTGTACAACTGAGAATTTCCATTTCTTTCATAGACATAAAGGTATACAATTTTTAGGTATATGAAACATTTCGTGATTTGATGTAAAAATGTCATGCTTCATTTATAAAGAATTTTCTTCACTTAAAATGTTCTTTTGATAATGCATACATTACATTGCCTCCTCTAAAATTGACTTCAATTGAAATAGCAGATAAAGTTTTATAGTAGAGATGTTTTGTTTCTTCGGCACATTTACATACTCACTGAGAAGATTGCATTGTACTTACTTGAATTAATTTTAGAATATAAGATTGGTGAGCTTCTGATCGGGATAAAAGTATAAACTATTTCACTACGTCTAAATAAAAAATTACAAATTATTTTTATTGTAATATTTTATAGATATTAATCGTACTATCATAATGTAATGGGTCATATTTCGTTCAGAGTACGTGATCTGCTTTTTAATACGGTATTTTTTCTTTACATCACCTCGTCCTTAGTGAACGGATTTTATAATGATACAGTGTTTACATTACTTTAATGTCAAATTGAATTTCTTTTTAACTTTGCAATACATTAAATTTAAGATTTTAATTTTAATTTATGCAATGAAAATTGAATTCATTGTGCACTGTGTTTATACATGTGAGTCTAATCGTTCTTTAAGTACTAATAGTTATTCTATTTAATTATACAGAATGTCCAGAGAGGCAGAAACGAAACTTCGAAAATAAGTTCTAAAGACAATATTACTACGCACATGTACATCATAAATAAATTAAATCTCAAAATATTAACACTTACTGACAGGCTACGACTCGTCTTCATATCATGTTCATAACTTTCCCCAAAGCCGAACCTTACCGCATCCGCGACTTCGTGTGTATCAGATGAGCGGCTACGCTGAACCCTGGCTGTGAGAAAGGCAACAAATCCTCGCAAGCTGATTGATTCAGAGCAGGTCACATGACGTACCACAACACGTGACGAGAGAACTGTCAGAGTCAATTACACGCTCCCAGCACTGAAGTGGTGCTGAAACAGCACTCACTTTCTCGCCATTAGTAATGGTTTTGTAGCTATTTATAGCACAATCTCTCTGAATTAACACATATCAATCATCATTTTTTGTAAAACGTATTTGAAATTGTAGAACTTCTGATGCGAAAATTAAGTAGTTTCAGGCAATAGATTTTTTATTCAAAACTTTAAATGAAAATATATTTCTGGCACTGAATTCATTGAATAAGATATGCAGTGTATTCACGAACATATCGGAATACGTTTTTAGCCTTACAATATTCTTTGTAAGCAGTATGCGGGAAAGTAAAATAATTAAAAGTTAATAAATAATACGATACTGATAACGTTGGCAAACAAAAGCAAATAGATGAAAAAATGTGTAATAGTAATTATTAAATGCTATGGCAATGTAATATTCTATAAATATATTAGTTTATATTACCGGGAAGGGAAGGCAGCCGTCATTATCGCTTTCTGTTGTCAGTGCGTCGTTACAGCAATGGGTTTCAACAATCAATAATAACCACTCATCTATTCGTTTTCACATTTAACACAAAGAATACAAATTAAAATGAAATAAATATAATAAAAATGTAAGAAACAGTAATAATAAAATGAAATAATATAAAAATTCGAACTTAAGTAGCATCCAACTGTGTAAATTGGAAACGAGTGGCTGAAGACTACCAAACTTTGTTTCATATTTATTTCAAATAGGTTTTAAATAATTTCTAAAAGAGTAATTTGTAAACTCATAACAAAAGCTCGAATATAAGAAACTAACAATGAAATATGAAATAATATATAAATTTTTACTTAAATTCCAATTGCCTCAAAACACACCCAAAGTTACTATCACAAATCGCAGGATTTTCAGAGCGAGCGATTAAGTTTGACGCCCAGTTACTCAAAAAATACTATTATTTTCAAAAAATTCAACTTGTCGTTATTTGACGATCTATTTCTGTAGAACACATTTCATTAATAAAAAAATGTATCGTCATAATCATAGTTCTAGTAAGACGCCGACTTTTTTTTCCTAAACTCAGCAACTGAATGTATCACCCTTTTCGTTACCAGGACCTTATAATAAGTTTTTTCTGCCGAAAATTCGCCGTTTTTTCGCGTAGCATTACATTACTTTCTCTTGTTAAAAAGTTCCTTCTTAAGCGCGAGGAAGTAAAAATCATATTGCTGGTGGATGTGCTTGATATTCTCGTAAAGTTAATAATGCACGCATGTGTTCTGTATGAAGTTATTTGTTTAGTTGTAGTAAATTAAGCATCATTATCACGCATTTTCGGATTGCACGAGGGAAAGTGTAAACATATTATGTATGATTTACTTGTTGACGTTAAAACTGTGAAAGATAGGATGAGGTTTTGTAGGCAAATGTTTTAAAGTAATGGAGAGTGAAAGCGTACCTTTGGGTAGTGTAGGATTGATTATTTAAATTGATGAGAATAAGTTTGGCAAGAGAAAGTATAATTGAGGGAAAGAGTAATCGTAAATGGGTAAGCGAAGAAACTGTCAACGCTGTTTTCTAAGGTTGTAAATGCAAGCAAAGGGGTTATTTTAGATACAATGAAACTCTTTTGCCAAACCGGAATGCACTGTGATCTCGGATGGTTGGAAATGTTAGTATCAAATGTTATGGGATCCATTTCGTGAACCACAATTTATCAAGGTCCCTAAAACGCGTACTCGAATTCAATTCAAAACACTTTAATTATATTTAAACTTCAATTGTCTTGGCGTGGCGTTAAAGTTATATTTCTAACTTTTGTTTAAAAATACGCTACAAGAAAAAATAAGAAAAAAGTAAGTTTTACAATGGGACAATAAATTTAAAGTACTCCTATAAAATATACAATTCCACAAAGATAATATACGTGAATATGTCTTATAATTTTTTTGCTTATATTTATTTTTAGTTACAGAGTGAATTGTGAGGAGGGAAACCCTCTAAGAAAAAAATATAAATATTTTTTTTAGTGAGGAAGTGAGTGAGTGTATTTCTGGGTGGGAGACAAACAAGTAATCCAGAGAGTATCAGGGATACAATAGAATAGAAGTAGGATCAGTCACGGGCAGGAATAGATGGAATTCCTCTTTCTGTCTAAAACAAAAGTGGGATAAATGGCAGTGTGGCGATGTGGGGTACTTCAGCTAGTTTCTTATTATAAACAACACTTGTTTTTTTTGGACTTGCACTCTTGAAGTTAGACATTCTAATCCTGCTTGTGACCAAAGCCTCGTTTGTACTATACGTGGTAAGACACGTCAACACACATTGTTTTTCTTCGGTAATGAAATGTCATGGAAGTAAATGAAAGGAATATCGCATTTGACGACGGTCGTCAACCCAGTTGCTTACTTCCAGAGGCCGTAACAAGACTTTATAAAACGAATATTGATCATACCAAGAACAAGCGCCCCAAGCAACTCGTCTTAACCCGGCTGGGGCGGTATCCCGCTGGTGGGAGATACCTGGTTAAGGAAAGCCCCGCGAGCTGACGGGAAGTTCGGAGCCGAATCTCCCCATCAAGCGGGGAAGATCACCGCCACCTCCAAAAGAAAAGCATACACTACATTTACGGGACTATTGACCTGTGCCGTCTGCGCACCTGGAATCAGTAATCAGTCAGCACTCAAGCAACTCTTCGCGAACTATCTCATGGTATGGGTGAGCTTCCCTCCTGCATTTGGAATCACTAATCAATCATTCAATCAGTACTCAAGCAACTGTTCGCGAACTATCTCAAGAAATGGGTGGGCTTCCCGCCTGCGTTTCTGGCCTAATGCCGTTGCTTTTTGTTGCTCGAGCACTTGGTGTGATGCCGTTTAGGTTGTCGTCTTGTGGCAAAGTTGAGAAGAGTAGAGCAACAACTTATTTCTTAGTTTTAGCCATTCTTTGCCTAGGTGCTCTAGGAACATGCTGGTTCGTTTTTAATATAAGTATTTACATCGATATCTATTACACCAATAAAGAGGTAGACTTGTTAGTGATCATCGGTCTTTTTGCGTTAGGATTTGTTTTTCCCGTCTGCGGTATGATATCGGCATACAAACTGCATCCTCCATATTACAACAAAATTCTGGAATGCTTAAGAAAGCTTGATATTATTTTTCATCCCGTTGAAGTAATGGTAACGAAGAAAAATTTGGTTATCGTTCATATAATTATCTTGTTTCTTCTTGGCCCTGGACATTTGTTGATTTTTTCCCAAAGTTCATGGCATTTTAATTGTGTTTTCACTTGGCCATTGGCAATATTGATCGTCGTTAGTAGTATGTTTTTCTTCATTGTGTTGGTTATAAGATATTTCTGCAACAGAATAAATGCGAACATTCGATCAGTTACGCAAATATTGAGAAATGAACGAAAGACTGAAAATAGGTGTATGAAAGCTGTTATACCAGTTCGTTTCGGTACTTTAGTGCAAAGACAAATAGATTACTTTAGCAATCCATTGCTATCCAAAGGACTCGATCCTGGTACATGTGTGAGAACATTAAGAGATGCATACCTGCTTATACAAGAAGCCAGTGATGCGATCGACAAAGTATTTAGCCCTTTACTTCTATTCCTCTTGATATACTACTGTACTTCTTCAATTTCGAAACTTTTCTACATGGTCTCGCCTGTCTCAAAGACTATGAAGGTGCACATGGCTTATGTGGTGATTTTCGACACGATGTTGGCGATGGCACTAGCTGCCACCGGCGGTGCGACGGCAGCTGCGGCAGGCAACTGTGGCAGATCCACAGCCGCCCTGCTGGTAGCTGCCAAGGACGCCCCGGCCTTAGAGCGCCATGCTCACATGTTGCTGCTACAGATCCGTGCGACTCCTATCAACTTCACAGCTGGGGGAATTTGCCCTCTTAACCTAAGTTTCTTCGCGTGCCTAATGGCCAGTGTGTTGGGATATTTCATTGTTGTGCTGCAATTTGTTCAGCCGTGCAGCAATTTTAATATTTAGTGATATTAATACTGAGAGATAGAAACAAAATACTACAGCTCCACAACGTTGAAAAAGTAAAGAATATCTTATCTTAACCTTTAACTGTGCTGGTGAAAAATACTAACGTAACTCTGCTGGTGGGGTCTGAGAGACCCAAGACAGGAAATAATTCGCTAAACGCAATTTTTTTCAACGATAACTATATTTAATGCAATTCAACATGATGATAAGTTATATATTTCGGTAAAAGTAAAGAAATTAAATATCAGCAGAAAAACGCATCAGCAGAAAAACGCATAAATTTTTTGACATGTCACTAGTACAAAAGAAGGGTCCTAAATTCATGCAAGGCAAAGAAGAATTCTAATTATTATTCCTCATGGTCTATCTACCAATAATGTTCAAAAATTCTTTTCAGAGAAATTTTACCCATGTAGTATTCTTGGTATTCACTTGAATGTAGTACAATATAGCTCAGCGAAGGTAAGAATTGATGGATAGTACATTGTTATTAATTATGTAATATTGTTGAAATTATTATTATCATTATCATTATTATTATTATTATTATTATTAATAATAAGAATACTAACTGCATGTGTATTTTTATTCACGAAGTAATCCTTACAAATTCTTGGTAAGCTTTAAAAATACAGATAAATTCTAAAGCACTCGTGATTCTTCTTGTGTAAATGGTTTGTAATAATCTGATAAAACCAATTGTATTAATTTTTATAATTAAAACTACGGTTAACTCCGACACCGTGTAACCAATCTCCATGAAATTTCGCACATCTACGTGTTTTTTTTTACCCAAAAGTGCTGTTAATTGCGTTGTAACTCCACTAGATGGTGCTGTAGATCAAAAGTAAGTATTGATGTCAAATGCAATCCCCCAACACCCAGCAGCATTTTTGAATCTATATCGTCAAATAACTCCTAACTGAAGCGATCTGGGGCATTAAAAACTAAAATTTTGAGGCCGGAAGCATCAAAGAAACGTTTATCACACCGTAATCTGCAGGATGAGATCTTCTTGAACATTCTATTACATTTTCGCTTGTCCGGCGCTTCTCGATATTACTTCACCTGCTCAGAGACGTGCATAATCTGCGATGTGATAGAGATATAAATGAGATGGACTAGATGTGAATGAGAGGGACAGAGAACGGTAGAGACAGAGAGACTGATTCAGGGATAGAGAGACGGAGAGACTGAGAGAGAAAGGGAGAGTGAAGGAGGAAGAGGGAAATGAAGATATGTCTGCCGGGATTGTAAAATATATGATTGTAGAATTTCTACTAGGGCCTGGCATGTACGTTTATCGTGTTTTTGGTTGCTGAAAGAAGAAATTCTGTATTCTCTATGTTCATTTGGTCCACCACTACCATGTGGGTATCATGTTCATTGTATTTAGTGCTTGTCTTGACAACAAAACTTTACTTTTATTTAACAAAGAAAAAAAAAACATTTTTACAGAGATCTTGGAAAATGTTCAGGTGTTAAAACGCACACCCTTGGCCGATTTAGAACCTGATATTGCTTCCGTTTTATTTTACCTCCGGAACAAACTTATTTTCAAAATAGACGTCTTGAAATGAGGGTTGACCTAGAAACACACATTGAAAATATGCGGGAAACTTACCTTCTCGTGTAAGAATCCAGAGACATCATCGAAAATACATTCAGCCTAAGAATCCTGTTTGTGTTCTGTCACGATCTCATCGCCACAGTGGCCAAACTACTCATCATTCCCGAAGATCACTCACTAGGGACAAACGTGCACACAGTGAGGCACTTGCAAATAATTATTTCCAGTAATTGGACCTGACGAAGACTGCAGTGGAAATTATTGTAGTGCATGTCCCTGTTAGAATTAATTCAAGTACTTCCATATGACTTTGTTTTTGTACTTTCCATAAAAGCAAATAGGATAGCAGGCTGTCTCAACCATTCAATGCGGTATAACCCTTACCTTAAAAAAAGAAAATAAGGTCAGCATATATAAGGCAGTAATTAGATCCAAACTGTCATATGCAGCCGAAACCAGAGTAGACTCCAAGAAAATATATCAAATAATGGAAGTATCAGAGATGCGAGTGTTAAGAAAGATAGTAAATAAAACGCTAAGGGGTAAATAACGCAATACAAACATAGATAAACGTGCCAAATAGACTTCATATCAGATAGGATTCGTGAAAGAATAAGACAATGGAATGACCACATCAATAGAATGGAAGAAGATAGACTGGTAAAGGTGGCAAGATACAGAAAACCTGAAGGAAGGAGAAGTGTGAGTCGTCCAAGATCACGATAGAAAGCAACTGTAAATTTATGGTTGTCTGAACGACATAGAATGTGCCCTCATGAAAGTGGTTACACGAAATGTCACCTGTTTTAAAAATAAATTTGCTTTGTTTAAAAGCCTCGCTCGTGACTCATAGCGAAGTCGCTAGCCTTTCACCACTGAGGTCCGGGTTCGATTCCCGTCGAATCTCAAGTGAAATTTGTACCAACAAAACGAGTTTGTCTGCTTCACAATGGCTAGTCCAACCCCTGAGAAGTGTCGCAAATCCCACCATTCCTTCCCAATCCTGGACGCTGAGTAGTGACGCAGGAGCGCATATGAGAAAGATCGCGTACGCGGAGATACTATCTGGTGGTCCTCTTGATAACAACTTAGGGACTATGACTTACCACGTATGTAAAAATAACGGAGAATTACTCGTTATCATGGTAATAATGAGCGCTCAACACTCAATGAGGTTATCGAGACGCGTTGCGTCATTACAAAGACCCAACAATTTTTTTTTAAGGACAGGCTACAGATAAAATAAAAGAAAGAAGAAGCACACTTGGATATGACAGAAGTCTTCAAAGGACATTATTATAGTGCGTGGCCTGTAATAAGTATTAATTCAAGTAATTAATTACCAGAACTGGAAGGGGATCAATAAATAATACAATAATGAAACGAATTAATCAAAGGTCCAGAACAGCGAAATTTACAATGAAATTGTTCTGAGCCGGAAAATTTCGTTGAATTGGTAGATCCATAAAAAAGAACAACTTATTGCGGGAAATTTGTGCGTATTCTGGCAACGTATGGACAAATCATATATAAAAAAATTAATTCAGAGCTTCTGGTCAGAAATGATATAATGCAAGATGCTTAGAAAAACCATATTTGTGTAAACAATTGGGTCATATTACTTTGTAATGATTGCGAGATTGAGATAAGGTAGAAACTGGTGTATGTTAAGAAATATAAAATATACTACATTACTATTTTATGTATTTAATAAATTTGAGTGTTGTAAACTTTCTGACTTATATTATTATCTACCTTAGCTTTCAATTTGACTACTTCAATTTATATCCCATTATATCCCGAAACACAAAAATATTTCGTTTTTTAAATCAAAAAGAAGGAAATGTTGAATGTACACAAATATGCATAGAATTATTTTCAGATATAAATATAAAAATAAATAATAGCAGTTATCATACGTGCAGCTATCATACTATTTACAGCTATCATACGTGCTAAAGAAAAATGAATGCAAGTAGAAAAAATTGCAACATTTTCAGGGTCGATATGAGTATTGGGGGAGAAGTCGAGGAATTGTAGAAAACTAATGGCATATAGCAGAGAAACTGCTACTTTCGTGTGGAAAATTCAGATCCTGGAGCTGCAAAATTTGGCTCCTCTGAAACGGACCATGTGGATACTGAAACTTTCTTTCTCGTCTCAAGACATCAGCTGCGACGTAAGCGCATAGCATGAAAATTCAGATAGTATGCGCGCATGTGAGAATTGGGTCAAACATTTGTTTAGTTTTCCGTAATTGTATTCGAATTTTCAAAATTTGTAACATAGATATTGGCTCAAAACACTTGGTCATCTTCTTCTGTTGTAGTACTCGTAACGGTCTTGATATTAATTTTTCAAAACCGAAGGGAAAAATTACAGAAATGTGTACATTAGAAATACGTTTTGCCCCATCATGCGTTATGGCGTGTTTCGTACGCAATTGTTTAACAAAATTGTGCCGTTTAGCAGTGCGGAAATGTAAACATAGACATCATGTAGTACATTATGTTTCATGTCTGTCAATCTCAATGACAGTGTTTTAATCGTCGATTCCAATTATTTTCAACTGGAATTGTTTGGAACTCTGGACATGACGTATGATGTCACATCCTTCGAGAAAGTGAAGGTGCGATCTTGACAAACTCAACATTTTCATGTTGTTTGTACTCACAGAAAACTGAAATGAGTGTCAATAGTTCATACAAGAGAAAATGTACAATTATCGTGTTGACGGAAGTTTTAATTGAGAACATGAATTGAATACTTCACACGAAATATTTATGAAACCATAACATTTCTGGAGTATCGTAATGAACAAAGGTTAACTCATTTGTTCAAAGAACAGAAGTCTGACAAAATGGTGAATAACCTCCCAGAAAGTGTTCGTGGTGTGATTCCTCTTCTTTTCTTCTTACGAGTGTTTGGGTTTACACCGTACAACATCGTGTCGCCCTGTCGAATCGTTCGGAGTGCATCGTCCTTGGTGCTAGCTTCTCTGGCCATATTCGCACAATCCATAATGGCTCTGTTCTGGCCTGTCATAAATAACGTGTTCGATCCCACAAGATGTCACATAGGAGTCCAGGGCCTAAATGCCATGTTGTACGGAGCCAACATAGCAGTGGGACTTGCGTTTCCAGTGTACGTTCTGATAGCTGCCACAACCGTCAACATTACACGATTCCAAAAACTGTTGTGTTACCTCACAGAACTCGAGGGCAAGTTTCGTTTCCGGCGACCTCGATGTACCAATCGAGCTTATGTTCTCACGTGTATGACAGCATGCAGCATTCTCTCGTGCGTACACTGTGCAGGGTCAGGAGTTATATGGAAACTTGGACCTATTTTCGCAGTTTACGGAGTTTGGCTCAGCTCCGTTGTAAGCTCTATGGCTCATTTGTTTTGCATTCTTGCATCGCAAATGAGGTATTACTTCAATTTGGTAAATGACGAGATAGTAACGTTGACGAAAATTTTGATACAGATGAAGAACGTCAAATCGACATCCACCTCCATTTTCAGTACGAAACTGATACCTTGGGTTCTGATTGAAGAACGATCCCCATTAGCAAAAGAGAATTATCTGAGTGAGAAAATCTCCAGACTCCGTGAATCGTACGAATTGATACAAAAGACGTGTTTCTTGGTCGAAAGCATCTTTCGCGTGATCAATCTGATTTTCTACGCACTTGTATTAGCGCAGATTGTGACGTCCCTTTACTTCATCGCGTTGAGTGTAGAGGCTGGACATCATCTGTTGGACATGGTGCATCTGTTCTCCGGCGCGGCGTTGGCTTTGGGGATGGGAACAGCTGTGGCTGTGACGGCTGAAGCAACAGCAGCTGTCGGAGAGGAAACTTCGCAGGTTGCAACAGCTCTTGCGGTAGCTGCGAAGCGAGATCGCGCCGCCTTCAAGGAAATCAAACTCCTACTCTTGCGTATCCAGACAGGTCCTGTGCGCTTCACCGTTGGCGGTCTGTTCAAGGTGGACCTTCGCTTTTTCGTGGGGTTGCTTGGCACCACGTTAGGCTATCTTGTCGTGGTTGTTCAGTTCTCACAGACAGCTTTGTCGTCTGATCCTCACATGGACAATTGTTCGCGGTCTATGGGACAATTGTAAGAGATTTTTGCAATTTGGTGACAAAGTAATCAGCGTATCATATTTATTATTACTCAATAGCGTTCTGTGTTTTGAGTGTATATATGGGCAGAGAAAATCAGATAACTATCAAAATATATTAGGCACTAAACATTAAACAAGAACTGTAGAGTATATTAAACATACACTGTTGGGTATATATAGTACTGCAATTTTATCTATCCTTAATACAGAAAAAAGTGGTAGTGATTTTGAGATCTTTCTTTTTATTTTGCAACCTTCTCAACATTACATTGTTTTGAGTGCACCTACTTTGTTAAACTCGTTTTGCAAGTATAAAGTAGTTCATTAATGTTTTTTAAATAAATGAAAATTTCTAGAATAAAATCGAAATGTTAATGAAATTGTAAATAATTTATTTAAAAATGCAATGTTACACCATTTTTATGGCATTGTTTTCGATTCTCAAGAATGAAGGATACTTCTACATATTTTATATAATGAATTTTTCAGACGTTGGTAAGTTAAGTATTGAAATGACACGAAATTTTCCTGATGCGTTTAAATATATTCTCTGTGACGCATTTAGCGCTAATTGCTTTGAAATGTCAGTTGAATAGAAGCACTTGTAATTATCTTCTCTTGATCATTCATTTTGTCAAACATCTTTGTCTTCTTTTTGGCAGCACAAACATTTTACGTAAATTAAGAAAACCATGTTTTCTTGTTGAGTTATTAACTTTAATTTGTATAAGCAAAGGGAAAGTAAAGTAGAAAACGGGCCGATATTGCACTGTGAAAATTGAGAGCATATTGCAGAATGTTGGAAACCTGATAAAACGTGTTTTGCAATGAAGGAACATCTTCCCCGCACTCTTCGAGGCTTAGTGCCTATCTTCGTTGTAGCGAAAATGCTAGGATTTGCACCTTTTTCTATAAGGAAACATCTCCGCGTGAAGAGAAGCATACCGGCATTGGTGATTCCAACCGTAATATGGTGTGCACTTCTCGCTACAGGATGGAGCTTGCATATTTCGGCTAATATGGAATTCATCGAAGGCTTACGAAGCGTAGGACAAAATGCTTTTATCCTAGTTCTACCCGTTATCATATCAACTATCCTGCCTTTCTATTGTACAGCCGTAATCTCTTTTATCAAACCCCCGACATTCACAATGTTTTTGATTCATCTGTCCAAGCTTGAGAAAGAACTGAACGCACCGTTTCCGAACCTTTCTCGCACGTTTTGGAGTGTAACTTTGTTTACCATTGCCTCTCTAGGGACTTGTTGGCAATTTTATTTATGTGCTACATCATTCGAGATAAATTGGCCGTTCGTTATCTTCGGGATTGCCTCTGATACGGCAAAAAACATTATTTGTTGTTTATTCTGCACACTGTCAACAATTCTCAAGAGCAACTTCGAAGCAATTAATATAAATATTGGGTTATTGACAGAGCAACTGAAAAAACATCATTGTACTTCAAGCCCTTCTGAAACGATGTGTAACATGAAAATAATACAGGTAGGGAGCGTAGGTTTATCCGAGTCCAGCGATTTAAATGTGGAAATTTACCTAGCCGACAGAATAAGCTCCCTCAGGGAAATCTATTCAGTGGTCCAGGACGCATGCGCAGTGGTTGAAGATATATTCCGCTTCTTGTTGCTGTACCTCTTCGTGGCATTCGCTGTCGACACGGTCGCCAACTGCTTCTCGATGTTCGTCTACCCGACGTCCACCGACCACACCGTCATCTTCACGACGATCACCTTGGAGGCAGCCGCGCTGTGTGCGGCGGTGGCGGCGGCGGCGGGCGCGGCGGCGGCGGCGGGCGGCGGCGCGGCGGCGGAGGCGGCGGCGGCGCTGTTGGTGGCCGCGCGCAGAACGCCCCGCGCAGAGCACCAGGCGCAGCTGTTCCTGCTGCAGCTGCGCGCGCGCAGAGTGCAGTTCACCGCGGGCGCGCTGTGTGCGGTGGACCTGCGCTTCTTCGTGGGGTTGGCCGGCTCCATCGTCGGCTACCTGGCCGTGGTCGTGCAGTTCGCTGGGTCTCCGAAGACGCCGGATTTCTGGCAGAGGAACGGCCCCTTGAATTCGACTGAGTAATGTGGTGGTGTAGAATGTTGAATGTCCACTCACGTGGACGACTGTCCTGATCATTAAATTCAAAATTATTATTATTATTATTATTATTATTATTATTATTATTATTATTATTATTATTATTATTATTATTATTATTATTATTATTATTTATTCATTCACAGTTCACTGGTACATAGATTGTAGTCATACAGATACAATACATACAAAATTTAACATTTATAATATTCATAAATACTAATGTAATTAAAGTAGCAACTAAACACTCTCATTACTTCCCAAGAATTTTCGGACCAATGTGCATGTACGAAGTATGACACATTCACATTCATTATTATTATTATTATTATTATTATTATTATTATTATTATTATTATTATTATTATTATTATTATTATTGTTGTTGTTGTTGTTGTTATTATTATTATTATTTATTTTTTCACAGCTTTCTGGTACATGTTTGAGGAGTCATACAGATATTTCTTTGAAAGCATGATTTCCGAAGTACATTACTTTTAACAAAAATGTATTTATTTTAAGAACTTATTAGAAGGTAAACATTTCTACAAATATAAATTTAAACACTTAGTTTATAAATAAAAAAGTATATAATTCTTTAACACAAATTTATTTAGGAACCCATAAATCTTCTGACTAAAGAACACGTGCTCAGGATCACAGCTTTCTGTAGATTGATGATAATGTTCGTCTCGATCCCCAGTTTTTTCAGAGAGTGCTTCAGGACGGTAGGTATCACACCTGTTGCTGAGAGGACGATCGGCACAATCTCCACCTCCAATACATGCCACTGCTCCTTTATAACTTCTGCAAGTTCCCTGTACTTTTGAATTTTCTTTTTGTGTGTTGTGTCGAGGTTGCTGGTATCTACAACTGCTATGTCTATCAGCCATACTTTTCTTTTAGATTTATCCCAGAGTATTACATCCGGCCTGTTATGACGAACTGTTCTGTCGGTCAATACGCTTCGGTCCCAGTATAATTTATAGATGTTATTCTCGATGACATTTTGTGGATGGTACTTGTAGTAGGGTGTATCAAATTCACTAGCAGTTCCACATTTCCTTGCAAGTTTGGCGTGGATGATTCGTGCTACCATATCGTGCCTCTGTTTATAATCCATTGGGGCCAGCATACTGCAACCCTTAGGAATGTGCTGGATCGTTTCTTGGCCTACACCACAAGTCCGGCAGATATCAGAAGACACTTCGCGGTCTTTAATAATGTGCTTGAGATAATTTCGTGTTGCAATTATCTGGTCCTGGATTGCTATCAAGAATCCTTCAGTCTCGGGGTAGAGATATCCTATTTTAAGCCACTTGTACGACAAGCAGGCGTCGACATTTGATTTGGCTATTTCTGTAGGATATCTACATGGAGCGCTTTTTGTTTCCATTGTTCTAAGAGCTCGGCTTGTGTTGGTTGTTCGTGTAATTTATTATTATTATTATTATTATTATTATTATTATTATTATTATTATTATTATTATTATTATTATTATTATTATTATTATTATTATCATTATTATATTTTTGGTGGCTAATTATTATTATTCTAGCCCATGCAAACCTTTGTGGATAAAGAGCTGAAAATTTAGGGACCGCATCACTTCAGCCACTTCTGATGCGGTAACATTTAATTAAAGTCTTGAGCACAATTTTCACACTTATACCCTCGAAGTTTTCACTGGTTCTTTGTCCTATCACAGTTCTCTATTTCAGTATCTAACAGTTATGATTACACAAGATGTTCAGGGAGGAAACGTTGAAACTTCGAAAATAAGCACTTAGGACAAGTTTTTTTGATTTTGGCAAATCAACTCCTTGGATATTCCGAATGACTAAGTCGAAATAAGCACTCAAAAAGTTGGTTTGAAGAAATACTTTTGTGCAAGCGTTTGCATTTTAGAAACATAAACACTCCAGAAACGATTTTTTATTTACAAAAGACATGAATACGTTTCTTCCGAAAGAGAAATGAACACAAAAATAAAAAAGCAGTCGAATAATATAAATTAATTGTTAGTAAGTGGTGAGAATAGGACAAGGAAGAGGAAAGAAACATTGCGTGCAGCCCGTGATCCTTTTGTTAGGGTACTGCTACGGCATTCACCTGGTATTGACATGAGAAACCACGGATCAGAGCAGCCAGTTGCTAGCATATTCCTCCAGGCGGCGGATGAATTTGACTTAGTCATTTATTTATTTATTTATTTATTTATTTTACGTCAAAAAACCGTTAAAACTGCGTATGACTTTTTTTGCTATTTATTTATTCATGTCTTATTATCATGTCATTATATCATGTAATAATTGAGTCATGTATCGAATGTCGACAATCCTGCATCTTCAGACTTGAACTCTAGAAGCTCCCGGTCACAGGCATTGCAATGACATCTGTTGGTGCCCTGAGACACCTAAGCTGGTATGTGAAGAGGAAGAAAGACGTGTGTGAGGGAGAAATTGTGTATATTTTGAATAAGATGCAGACTTCTAGTGATTCTACAATTAAATGTGATTTAGTTGCTTAAGCATGTAATAAATCCCCCAAAACGATATTTCAAAATCAATTGAAGAAATTCACAATAATTTTTATCTCTTTTAATGCATTAAGTACATTTTTAAAACAAAAATTCGTATCCAAACAATAACTCCAACAAAAATACAAACCTATTTTTGCTTTGAGAGGTATACATCGATGGTTGATAGAGACTACACACGGTTGAATAAACCATTTAATTCCGAAACATAGATTCAATTAAATTGATGAAATATTAAGTAATTGTCTACAATTTATTTTTAACTTTGTATTGTTGATTTTATTATTATATGAATATTAATTATCTTATACATCAACCCTATTTTTCTACGTTTCCATGAAAAAGTATCTTTATTAAAGGGAGTATTTCTTGACATTACGGGTTCCCAAAAGTATTCTATTACTTGCCAAATGTTCTTATTTACATTCATTTTAGTTTCAAAGTCTATTTAATTATTTGTTTTATTAGTCAAGCATCGAAATGAAATCCATAGTGATAATCTGAAATTACGGTTAAACAGAACATATTTTCTCGCCCTTAGTAATGCTTACGTAATACTATTTAATCCGCCATTTCTCTACGAATTAAAACATCTCAGTCATCATTCCTTCTAAAACTCAAATTTTTGAAAAATTGTATAAGACTTTATTTTAAAATGCACCTTTAAGAAACATATTTCATTAAGGAAAAATCTCTTTAATTTTTTTACTTATATGAAAACGCCGAAAAAAGTTTGAACATTTGCAATTTTTGAAAACTCCCTCTTTAACGAACTTGAAACCTGCACCATTCTCTTAAACGAAAAAGCCTTTTTTTAAATTTGGAAAATGTCCGAGGGGTTCATGTAAAGTAAAATATCGTTTTCAAATTCAAAGAGCTGTGACATCTGTTAGATCATTTGCGGAATATCAATTTTGGAGAATACCGGCTGAACGGTTTAGCTGCTAGCGTTGTTCATAGACAGTCATGTAGATATTTTGCCGACATTCGATTTTTCAGTATCAAGGACCCCGAAAACATGGAAACTATATCTATCTTTTTTTTTCGATAGCAGGACCCTGGGATAAGAGTTTTTTTGCCGAAAATTCCCAGTTTTTTCACGCTCTCTCTCTACTGTGTAAGCGGAAAAGTTAAAATTGTTGCCTCGGCGGAAACACCCTCTCTTTGTATTGCTTTAAAGAGATAACTAATATAAAGACACTTCATTGAATGTAGTTGAGAGATTAACTAATGATTGTTTCTTGATTTTCAGGTGAGTATACCAGTCGTCTAGGGATAATTTTCTCACCAAAGGGTAAGATTTGTAATTACTATAGCCTTTTCTTGTGTTATTTATCAAAGCGCTTCTTAGAGAAAATCTTTATACTAGAATGTATTATTCAAGTATGAGAGGTATGTTTCGAATATTTGTTTCAGTATATTCGTATCCTTTTGTACAGTAAGACCAACAATTCTCTTAGAGCATACGGATAAAGTGTAAATGTGATTAAATTTTGAATTAGTCTGTTAATTCTGACATCAAAACTGTGAGGGAAAAGGCGGAAGAAGGGTGGGTTTTGAAACTGCGGGCGTGAGCCCTTCAGATTTGGTCGAAAATGGCTGACCGGTAAAAATATATACAACGCCAGAATTCTTTTTTTAAGTATCATATGTTTTTAGTGTAAATCTGAAAACTAGGAATTACCATCAATATTTCTTATCTGAAAGCGAATATTTTTATAAAATACAAGGATTATCACAAGACGACCACTATTCAATTGTGATTTATTTCTCTAATGGCTTGTGTAATGATTTTTTTAGTAAAGTACACTATTATTGTGGGGTTAAATAATAATTAAATTCATAATAAAAGTTTAATTCGACAGTAAAAACATTTTTATGATACGTATAGGAACAGTAGATTGCTATATTAATTAATTTAGCATGCAATAATATGGCTCTTGTTGAACTATATAATTACACAGGAGCACAAAATAAACTGTACTGGTTGTGTTGCGATCTCTGCAAAAACTCGATCGGGTTTTTGTCCAGTTTCCCTGATCCTTTTAGCAAATGCTGAGATGCCCCTTGATTTGCTTCTGGACGTAAATGTAGCTTCACTATGCGCACGTTTTGTTGAGCTTTCTTTTTGCTTGTAGTAGTAGTAGTAGAGCTTACGGTGAGTTTCTATTTTGTTAGCAATATAGAAAAATCAAATCCGTCCGTTTACCGTTACAAATAAATTTTCTATAATTCAGAAATGAAAATATGTAGTTTTTGAAATGTTAATCTCTCGCTTTTTAAAATTTATTATTATTATTATTATTATTATTATTATTATTATTATTATTATTATTATTATTATTAATTATTATGTTTTTCATCTTTTAACTATTATTAGTTAAATTATTGGGAAGGCATTATGAAACTCAAGAAAGCGTGCGCAGATGATTTTCTCCCCCTCACGTCACATACAGTTTTTGACTAAATAAATAAATAAATAAAAGTAAATCTGTCTCATCACTACTTCCAAATTTCCCCAAATAACCACTACAATGAAACAAATTTCCTCAAATTTAAAACGAAAAATGTTCTCCAAATTATGAACCAACGACATGAGATGTCCCTGACTATTATTCCATTGGCTGTTCCCTTAAATTCAAATAATTCCAATCAACCAATCAGCGTCTTCTGATCAGTTCGACGCGCACTGAATATTATCTTCGTTTTCCTCATGATTTTCTTTTTATATATCCCTATCGTTTCTTTTCCTCTCGCTGAAACAAAAAAAAATAATACCGTATATTGTTTCTGTTTTATTCATAATAATTGAGAGAATAATATTTCTTTCTCGACTCCGGATGAAAGTGATTCCCCCCAAAATTCCCAAACATTCCTCTGTCCATTTATGTTCCTCATTATTTCCTCACTACAAAGAATAATCCCCATATTGGGGACAAAACTCTCCAATCTGGTAACCCTAGCGGTTTCGGTGGTATAACGGTTAGCGTATGGAACTGTTGTGCCCGAGTTTGCGGGTTCAAACCCGATCGAAGCCGTGGATTTTTAAGGGCAAAAAACTCCTTCGTTCGCCTTCCTTCGGAGGGGAGGTAAAGCCGGCTGTCCCATGTAGTAGATTTACTGCATGTAAAAGATCCTCAAGCCTAAATGAAGCCTCTGAGCTAAATTCAAACTGCCTGTTTCGTCGCCCAAGTAATACTTTCTTTCATCCCTAGTAGGTGAAAGGAGCGTAGCGAAATTTGCGTGGTTAGACGGAAGAGCGGGCCTGATGGCCCGAGTCTCGCCACGTGAAATAAGGCATTAACTAACTAACCCTGTCCCCATCATGCCACACAACACACGTTCCATGCTCATCAACAACATCCACGCTCAAGGCGTGATTGGATCCCACGACTCTTCGGATGAAGGCCACTAAAAAGCGTTTATATTAGCGGCCTCGGCCACTCGAAGTTGACTTTTCAAAGTTGTTTTATTGATTTAATTTTAAGTGTTTATTTATTTAAAATAAAAAAATTAAAAACTTTGGGAGACGTTCTTTGGGAAGAAGAGCGCGTTTTCTGAGATCTCTACCCTAAACCATATGCAAGTTGAATTATTAACATTGGTGTAAACGAGCGGTTTTTTATAAATATTCCCTCCCGTGCACTACTGAAAACTATTTTGAAATGCAAACAAGCTGCACGTCTTTGATTAATTTTCCCTCATCGTGCTCTTTGTGAAAAAATCGACTTACTGACGCGGGAAAATGGAGAAGTATAATTTTAATAACTATATTCTGCACTGAACTCTAGAAAACGTGCGCAGATGGTGAAGTTACGTGTTAAGTAGTTTCATTGAGTGTGAAGTAGTTTTATTGTAGATCAATTCTGGACCATAACGTTAATATTGTAATGTTTTGGTCCAAGAATTATAACCTCCATGCACGTACATTTTAATTGACCTTCCAAATTTTATGTTATATCGAAGCATGAACATGAGCAAATTTCTATGTGTTCACATTTATTGGTGCTGAAACCCGGGCGATTGTAAGAGATAACCTGGGTGAGTTTCGTTGGAACATTCACTTCAATTTTCAATACATTAAAATTAATAAATAACAATATTTATTTACGAATACATTACACTCTTCCCATCACCAAATTCGATGGTCTACTTCCTCTGTTGATTGCTCAGGGGGTGAGGAAGAATATTTTGCCTGATTTAAGATCAAGCAAATATTCTTTACGCTTCTTAATGTCTCATTTTATTCTCACAATTAAGTAAAATCACTCTCAATCACGTAATTTGTGATGTTATGAAGATAATTGGTAAAAGTTAGTAATCTGCAAAGTTTTACTGCAATATTTTCTGCGCAGTATTCCGTCAAATGTCGTGCGATTGTGAACTAATAATTTTTCGATATGAATTTATTATGTGATGGGAAAAGTAATTGGCCTGTTTATGCGAGTAAATGTTCTCTTGACAAGTGAAAGATTAAATATATTACTAGTATAATTGGATCCTAAGGTCAGTGTCTCATTGTATATCAATTGCTTTCCAGAGCTCTAATGAAGTAGTTGAAGAGTAAATGTTGCCCTAGTTCTTAACAATATCGATCTCTTCAAAATACAATTCTGTTAATTTCTTGCGGTTGTGTCGACGAACAATCGTGAAAAGCTTCCGATCAGAAATGAGTACGACAAGAAAATGTTCTACCAACCTACGTGAAATTGCTCCACTTTTCGCAGTTTTACGGCTGTTAGGTTTTGCTCCTTACTCGGTGACAGATATGTTTCAAGTGGTGCGCAGAACACCTTGGGTTGTGTACTCGATTTTAATTACGACGCTACAGCCACTACTCCTCTTTAGTGTTTCGTGCTTTATTCCAAAACATTGCGGACCCAAGAATATTACAGACATTAAAGATATTTTGCAGGTGTTTTCTATAGTGAGTGCCGTGTCTTTTCCCATTTACAGTATTGTTATTTTATGTGAGAATAAGTCTCGTACATACGAAAAATTACTTTGGCACTTTAAGGAACTTGAAAGAATTCTAGAGGTGCCTCCTCATCTGATAACAAAGCGTTCTGTTGTCAACACATTTATTTTTCTATCTCTATTTTGTTTTGTAGGGGTAGTCATTATAGGAAAAGTCAGTGGAAATTTAATACTAACTATATTGATTAAGTTATTTGACGTATGGTTTAATTGGACGATTATCGTAATATGCTATTTATTTGTCTGTCTTTCGTTAATGGTGAAAAGAAGTTTTAGTCGCATTAACATTGAAATTTGGTTGTTAGAACAACAAGTGAGAAACGAAGGACGTCGTGTTTTCGTAGAAGAGATAAATAATGATAAAATGTTTTGTAAACGTAAGAACATGTGGATAAACACACACTACTCACCTGTTTCAGAGTCATTTCACAAAATTCCAATCCAGGCTAGCAACAATTCTTTACGAGCGCAAATGACCATCGATGATCTGCGAGAAGTGCATTTCCTCGTTCAGGAAATCTCGCGCCTTATAGACAGCATCTTCCGTGGATTTCTGTTGTTGGTGTACTTGCAGATTTCGATAAACCTGGTGGGCTGCTCCTATTTCGTCACGAGCTCTATAAGGCAGTTAGTATCCAGGCGCTATTTCGTAGCCGTGCTTTCCCACACACTGGTTTACTGCTCCGTCGGCACCTGCACGGCGGTTGCGGCCGGCGCGGCGTCCGCGGAAGGCAGCGGGGAGCCCGCTGCGCGCGCAGCCACAGCCCTGCTGGTCGCTGCGCGTGGCAGGCCGCAGGCCCAGCTGCAGGCGCAGATGCTCCTGCTGCAGATGCGCAGCAGTCGGGTCAGCTTCACTGTGGGTGGCCTCTTCGCACTGGACCTGCGCTTCTGCGTGGGAGTGCTCGGAACCATTGTGGGCTACCTCCTGGTAGCCGTCCAGTTTTCGCAGGCTAATGACTGTTCGTCTTGCGGCGAGAGAGGAAATTGTTCTTCACTTCAATAATGATGCACTATACTCTCGCTTGTCCGGACATTCCTTGCATATGCAAGTGCCGGATTAGGGGAAGTGCCTGACTATTGATAGGATTTGGAATTAGTTTTATCACGATAAATCACGCACTACACTTACGGGATTGACTATTGACGCGCCCAGAGTTAATAATCAATCGCTGGGATCGCATAGGAGCAAATGTTCTGAAATATAATATATATATACTAGTGAGAACCCGTCAAAATTTGACGGTGTGATCTGAGATAAATGTAAAATACTGTGCCCAGACTAATGTTCACAATATATTGCATTGTTTGGATCTTCAGGGTATAACGAAGATATTCTGTGATGTGGAGTTCCCAAAATTTAGAACATGTATGGCCAATGACCATGCGGCAATGCAATATGACTCACATATTGCAATAATACACCAAATGACACAAAAGAAAGAGCACTATTATACTGACGAATATTATTTGTAAAGTTTCTTGATGTGTCATCCTCTTCTATAAACAGATTTGATTACTTCTGGCATAATGCTCGAAGGCAAACTTATTTTCCCACTTAAGCAACACAGAATAAACTCGTTTGCAGAATTTCTCTCGCATGGGAAGTACAAAGCAGAACAAACCTGACATTTCATAGACAACGACCCAACAGAAAACGAAATGATCTCACTATCACAACACCTACGCTGGCTTTCTCTTTCCCTGCGTCCAGTTAATGTACGTTTGCGTGTTTTCGGGCGCGTGGGCAACGATTCGGAATTCGACATAACCTGTGAACAACTTTACTACTTCAGTACAACCGAGCAAAACTCACTGTCCGAATGTTCTCTACAAAATACACCACAAAAGCAAATACATGTAAACTGTCAACGCCACAATGCAATTATTACACTGAAACAAAACCTTGACGAATTGTAAACAAATCTTAACAATCAAAACAAAACATCAAGCAGCGCCACCATGAAGCAACGTGGATCGTTTCAATTATCGTTTCATACAATCGATTTTGAAACAGCCACCCTTTGGAAGAAAACAATTGACTATTGATAAGTGTTCTATTAAAGAATGATTTAATTAATTAATTTACACCGTAAATGTTGGTGAATCAACACAAACAATATCTGATAACACATCTAGGGATCACATTCTTTCATTTAAAGGAAAAAATACTACAATCGGTACAGTAAAAGCTTTAAACGAAGCCATGGCAGAATACCTTATTTTTTTAATATATATATATATTATATATATATATATATATTATATATATATATATATATATATATATATATATTAATTTTTTCGTTTAGTTAACTAAATATGCTCATTAATTCCACGAAAAAGCGTTGATTATCTCTATGTTAATAGTACGCGAGCCATTAAATTCCACCGTGCAGTTGAAACTCCACACCTTATGCGAATTCATAAAAGGAGGAAAATCATTTAATGAAGAAACTATAACACAGACGTAGCCAAGGTATTTCCAGTCGGCCATGAAACATGAACAAAAACATACATCACGGTTACGTACTACAACAATAACAAATAAACAACGAACTATTAAAACTAAATTGGCGAAGTAAACGTTTTACTAGCTGGTTAATGGAACAACATAAAATATTTAACGTGAATAAATTAAATGTTTTACATTAAAATATTTGGTCTTAGGATTACAAATGTAAAAAATGTAAGCGTCTGTTGTATTTACCCATTTGAAAAGGTGCACTGCAGCAAAACTGTGCCAGAAGTGACAAGTTTTTTTATTTCCCAATATACATATTGTATTCTCTCTCATACCTGTTTTTTTCTTTTCGTAGGAAGTAATATTTTCCTGAATTTGTCAGCTTCTTCTAATATTTTATCCGCAATATGTTCAGTACCTTCCATTTCCAAATATTTGTTGCAACTGAACACAATGCAAGATACACTAAAATGCATATTTTTCAGAAGCAATACGACGTCTTGAGATACATACCTTAAATGTTAAAGTTGTGCTTGCATTTCTATCAATTTAAATTGTCTTTAAATAAAACCTAACATGTGGATAAAGGGGAATAATTGCACTCGTGGTATATAAAAAACTCGCTATCGTCGGTTTCTTGAACATACCATTCATGTAATTACACCACTCTATCCACTCGCTTCGTTTAAAACTATAATGTATTTCTCGAATGTAAGTTAATTTTAATGCATTTCTCGTATTTTTTAAAAACAAATGTGTGAAAGTGAAAATTTAGTTCTTTGTTTCTTATAATTGTCATTATAATCGTTTGGTTTTTCTTTAATATAAATTCTAAAATCTGGGATGTCTGTTCTGCAAGAGTTAAAGGGATATTTCTAAACTAGCATCAAGGAATACAACGTGATTGTGTCTCTTGCAAAAATTGTTTTTGTCCATGAGGTTGATATTTTTGTAATTGATATTTTTGTAATAATATTAATAACTATTATTATCATTAATATTATTATTTCTATTAATACGACATCTAGTAATAGAGACGAGGGGCTGATCGGAAGGTCTGCTCTTTAACTAAACGGCTGATACAACAGGATTAAACATTACTGACGAACAAAAAAGTAATGTTAAAACAGTTTCTGCCAGTTAATGTATTGGTAATTTTTGTTGCACATTTATAATAAATTCACGACTCATTTTTTAAAAAGGTTTTTATTTTCATTTTCAAATAGTCAAATGAGAATAATACAAATGTACTGGGCAATTGTATATTAGCCACATGAAAATATTGTAAGGTTATTAAATTCCTAAATGAAAAATAAATAAAGCATTAAGTCAATTACCCTCTCTTTATCGTTTGTCTGTATCATCAGATGTAACAACGTTGATTAATTAGTTGAATATAAAGTGTATCTTTACGTATTTGAAATATCGATCAATCCAGAATATAATGGAAACAAAGAATATTCTTTTGTAGTGGTCTGCGGAAGGATTAGCTTTCTCGTCAGTAACTGTAAATATGGCAAATCTTCCTGAGAGCCTGAGTGGATTTGCTCCACTCCTAGCAGAAGCACGATTGTTTGGGCTGCTGCCATATTATCTAACGGATGCACATCGTGTGCTACGTAGCACTGCATGGGCAGTGTATTCCATTATAGTCACGAGCATCATTCCTGCTTCTATTATCTATCTGTCATTCAACAGCTCCAGAGTAGCAGTGACGTGGAAACTCACGCAAATTGTGTCTTATATCCAACTATTTTCCCTCACCGTAATCCTGAGTTTTATTGTTTACAATGTAAGTTCAATATGGGCTAATAATTCATCTACCTACCAGAAACTCCTTCACCATTTAAGAGATCTTGAGAAACATCTAGGTGTTTACCGCTGTCTTGTATCAAAGCGTATTGTAGTGCTTATATTTTCGTGTGCTATATTGCTTTTTAACATTGTGATGGTTGTCTTAAATTGGTCGGAAAACACTATTATTTGTACACTAGTAGGTATCATTTTTGAAACTTTTTTTCACACTATGCTCAGCATTTTGTGCTATTTATTTTTGGCTTTCGCGTTAATAGTGAAACAGTTTTTTAAGTGTATCAATAAGAAAATCTGGCTGCTTAGCGTACTTTTGCGAAAAGAAAAACAGCAGCCACTTCGAACTGAAGCAAAAAACGTCAACATGTTTTGCAAGAATTACCTTTTGAACACCAGTTCAATTCCATCGGAATCAACGTTTCCCTGTAGCGATTATATGACCATCGATGAACTGCGAGACGTGCATTACATAGTACAAGAAACATCCCGATTAATAGACAAGATTTTCAGAGGATTCTTGTTGTTGCTGTATTCCCAGATTGTGGTGAACGTCGTGGGATGTCTACATACCCTAGCAGTGTCCAAATCGCCGTTTCAGCTTAGTCACGCATTTATTTCACCGTTGTACCATTTCGTGACGTACTGCACGATGGGGTTGGCGCTGGCGGTGGTTGGCGGAGGCGCCGCGGCCGAGGGGGGCGGGGAGCCTGCTGCGCGCGCAGTCACGACGCTGCTCCTGGCTGCGCGCGGCCGCTCCGACGCGCAGATGCAGGCTCGCCTGCTGCTCCTGCAGATGCGCTGCCGCAGCGCTGGCTTCACCGCGGGAGGGCTGTTCGCGCTGGATTTGCGCTTCTACGTTGGGATGCTGGGCACCATTGTCGGCTACGTCGTAGTGGCCGTGCAGTTCTCCCAGTCTAATGACTGTCTGCAGAATTAGAATTTTGTCACCGCCGCTGTCACCGAAGCCTGGGTCGAAACTCGGGTGTGGAACACTGTCTACGGGCAGTCTCCCCGCAAAAATAACCCGTACGAACTAAAAAAAACCGCTGCTGTTTTGTGTTATAAACTACTCCTTATTTTATTTGCGGTTCAATTGACCAATATACATCAAAGATCGTCGTGTATGTTAATGCTGTTAATAGATTAACCCGCTGAACTAATTGCGAAAATCCATATTCACTTAAATTTCTGGATAAAATATCGTCTTTTGTTTGAGTCAGAGATTTTCAAGTTTTGGGAGATGTGCCAGTAGGATATCATAATACACACTCACACATGCGCGCGCGCACAAACACACACACACGCACACCATGAGACCATTTTACACCATAGACTCCATACTTTCCAATGTACTCGTTCATCTTTGCACCAGCTTTCTCATACTCTCAGAAGAAAAAACATTTTTGATTGAACAGCAAGCTATGTAAGTACTGCTTTCTCTCCTATAGGTCAGAGGTAAACCTTCCGTCTCTTTAAGTCTCTTTAATAGCACCAAACATATGTTAATTAGACGAGAGAGGATTGGACGTATATCTAGGATGCGCTGACTTCTCGAAATACAGTTTTGAAATTCTTTGGCAGTGGCAGGTGGATGCGCGTTATCTTGCAACACAAGAATATCTCTCAGCAATCACTCCTCGTTCTCATTTGCAGATCCTGACTGAAGTGCATGTGGTTGCCTAATTCACCAGTAGTCACTATTGATCGGTTACTCAAAGTCAGGACACGGCCAGGCTGAATATTGGGATCAGTGGTGGATGAGGCTGGACATCTTACTCTTTCTCATCCAGCATGCTTGACCCAATGCTTTTGAATTCACTGGTAAAATTTTCGAGAGAAAATACCATTGAACGTAGTACTGAAGGATTTCTAAGGATTTTACATTTTGGAAGGCTTTAAAAAAAATTTGCAAAAAGACTAAAAATTTAGTGTGTTATGAAAGTGTGTTATTTTTTGTGTAAATGGAAAGTAGTGCAGCCTTGTTTACCTCGCAACAAGTAAAGCGAACTTTAAGTGATATCGCTGAAACTTGTCATAAACAAAATATACGATGTCATTTTAAGGGTGGTTTGTGCACAAAGCTGAAGAGTCCTATAGACGATTACAACGAAAGTGCAGATACTTATTGACCTACCCTGATATGTAATATAATACATCGTATTATTACATAACTATTACCATTTATTATGTGCTATTGTGGTCCCATTGATGTATCAAACCGTCTACCTGTGAACAACACTAGCGTCTACATTATACCTAAGATTTTGCCACAATGAATATTACCGATTGATCTGGCCCGAAATGATGTTACACAAATGTGCAATTAATTTAATATTGTGGAATTACCGCCAAACCCAAGGAACATGTTCAAAATTGCCACCAAAATTGTTCCGATTTCTTCTTTACTGTTTGTCCCGACTAGAGAAATACACAATTGATGCAGGTCATTCTCATTAAAAATACTGAACTTTTGAAAATATTAAATTTTTGAGTGTTTTTTTTTTGCATTAAGTTGAGTGAAATCGGTCCAATACAAAAAATCTTTTTTATCAAAATCGACTCAACATTTTTTTTAACTTGCACCATTTTTACCAGCGCTAAAGCACATGACATAAACGACATTTGTATTAATTTTTTTAATTTTTCAAAATTACTTATAATTATGTGTTTTTTCTTAAATATTTCAGACGTCGTTAATATATACATTTTATAATTTAATACACTTGTGGATTCGAATATTCCAAATTATTGGAAACCAAGTGAATGAAATTTTTCCAAATTCCAAAGGTTTTTGATTATAAATGAAATCAAAATGCCTGTTTTTGAGAAATGTTCTACAAAAAATTCCTAAGTCACCCTAAATTTGTTCTGAAAATTCCTATATGTGAGGGTTGTTTTTTTCTCTTCTTTGATATTTTGGAAGTTTCTTATCTATCAAACTAAATGACCAAAACATCCGGAAAGTGTAACAAAATTACTTCACTTATATAAAACAATAAATTCAATATATTCATTGTAAATGACAGGACAGTAACCTTAACTTTTTGAAAGCTAGCTAACTTTGATATTTTTTTAAATTTATGAGTATAAGAATGTTTTTTTTAATAAAAGAAATAAAACATGTTTCTCAGACAGAGAATGCTGTTGATGGTCACGAAATGTAAACATTATTGCACATTATTGACCATGTAAGCAACAAAATGGACAATTTTACTTATATCACATCTAATTCATCAGTAGCAACTTCGATGAATTAGATGAAAATTAAGTGCTACTTTAATTATATGAAGTATCGATTATTCCGCAATACTGTGCAGATGAAGAAGAGTATTCCATTCTAGTCGTCTGTGGGTGGACAGGCTTTTGTGAACTTCACTATGGCGTATGAAAGCGTGCATGGAATTGCACCGCTTCTAGCAGAAGCTCGATTGTTTGGTCTTTGCCCGTATTACCTAACGCACTCGCTTCGTGTGCTGCGTAGTACTCCATGGATGGTGTATTCCATTTGCGTTACGAGCATCCAAGCAGTACTTCTTTTCTACCTCTCATTCTATAACTCAAGTATAGCTGCATCATGGAAGATCACCAACATACGTTCTCAAATACAGGCTTATCTACAACTTCTATCCATCGCCGGTGTCCTGAGTTTTACAGTTTATAACGTAGTTTTGTTGTGTGCCAATAATACGTTCATGTACCAGAAACTCCTTTTGCATTTGACAGATCTTGAAAAACTTCTAAATGTTTCCCCGTCTCTTATAACAAAGCGTGTCTTTGTGCTTATATTTTTATTTGGGACATTGCTTTTTGACATTGTTATGGCTATCATAAATTGGTCTGAGGACAGTTTCATTTATAATGCGGTGGGCATTGTTTGCGAAACTTGTTGCAATACTATGCTCAACATTATGTGCTATTTATTTTTGGCTTTAGCGTTAAAGGTAAAGCAGTATTTTATATCTATCAATAAGAAAATCTGGTTGCTGAGCGCGATTTTGCGAAAAGAAAAACATCAACCGCTCCGAATAGGGGGAAAGGAAGTCAATATGTGTTGTAAAGATTACCTTCTGAGTCCCATTTCTGCAACCTTAGGGGCAGTGTATGTCTCTAGTGCTTATATGAGCGTAGATGAATTGCGAGATGTGCATTACGTAGTGCAAGAAACATCTCGATTAATAGACAAGATTTTCAGAGGATTTTTGTTGTCGCTGTTTCTTCAAACCATGGTGAATGTCGTGGCTTGCTTACATACACTCACTCTGACCACATCGCAGTTCCAGTTGAGCCGAGAAATTATTTCTCCCTTGTACCACACGGTGATGTATTGCACGATGGGGTTGGCGCTGGCGGTGGTTGGCGGAGGCGCAGCGGCCGAGGGGGGCGGGGAGCCTGCTGCGCGCGCAGTCACGACGCTGCTCCTGGCTGCGCGCGGCCGCTCCGACGCGCAGATGCAGGCTCGCCTGCTGCTCCTGCAGATGCGCTGCCGCAGCGCTGGCTTCACCGTGGGAGGGCTGTTCGCGCTGGATCTGCGCTTCTACGTTGGGATGCTGGGCACCATCGTCGGCTACGTCGTGGTGGCCGTGCAGTTCTCCCAGTCTAACGAGTGCGTTGAGAAATAGGCATCTGAAAAGTGTTTTTTTGGTGAGTTGGGCAGTTCCGGAGTGTTGATGAGTCTAATTCCAAGATGGCGTGGAATGCTGAAGGAGGTTCTTTCACTCAACAGCTATGCTTCTGTATGGGGGATAGGGATCCATTGGGTGCTTCAACTTGATTGCCACTTACTCTCGTAATCTTACGTGTGTGGAGAAGTGTAGTGCGGGGAACTGGGAACCGTTCCACTCCATTAACAATCACTCGGACTCGGAAGTTCGGCAAAATGGCTTTTTATTATTGTTACGATTTTAGGATTTCTGAAGTTTTTTCCACTTAATTGTACTTCTGGAGTTGTTTTAATAGATTTTCATGTTGTTGTTTTTTTGCCTAGTTTAGCTTCTGATGCATATTTTTGGTATTTTGCCTATTTGTGTCTCTTTATGTCTTATTTGTACTTTTTCTGTTTTCTTCGTCATTATTTTCCTTTATCACCTCCTGGCACCGATCTTTATCAAGCTGGGAACATACCTGGAAGCTTGGACAATGACAAGGCACTGTCGTGTATTGTCTTTCTGTGGACACGGAGGTTGCAGTGTCATGTGTTAAAAATCTAAAAGAATAGAGACGATGATAGAATGATATATGATATCTTCCCTTTTGGTGATTACGGAAGTGCGAAGAACGAAATCTATAATTCCGTTTTCACTGATAACATTTTAACATTCAAAACCATATCATTTCGTAGAGACAGCGTCGCGAGTAAAATTAATCTGTAGCCATCGTACCGGACGGAAATGTAGAATCAAGATAACAAAAAAAAAAAGAAGTTTCCTTCAACGTAAATGCCAATGTATATTTAGTATATTTAGTACATTAATGTATATTGTTAGGAGTTAGAATAAAAATGTGAATCTTTTAATTATTAATTTCTTTACTATATTTACTTGTAAATGGGGATTTTTCATTATTTGTATGTCTTTGTGCACTCCTATTTTAGCCTGAATAAATGCCTTTTTGTCTGCCTATTTTAGGTAAACAAACGCATGAACTTCCGAGCTGTAATGGTAACCATTACCATTAATTGCCATAACCAATCATTACTACCATTAATAATTGGTTTTAGTAAGAAAACCTGTCATTTACTATTGCATGTTAATAATAATGGGAATGAATAATAATATAAATTTCATTCTCTCGTTAGAGTGAATGTTGAATAATATCTTCAGAAAACGTTTCCATTTCGCATTTGCAACCACTGTTGCGGTCCCATAGCTACTTTGCGTGTAATAAATGATATTAGGACCGTTCAAAGATATTAATGCACATCTGGTAGTAAAATTACTTACCTTTAGGTGGTGGAATTTTTAAGCTCTGACACCGGATGTATCAATATCAGTAGTACGGGTATTATTGTTGGCCTTTGAATATGTAATTAAATACTTTTTAGGATGCGCATTATTACTTTTTGTACATAAAAATTCCGCTTTTTAATAAATCCTTCTTTGTGAACATTGTGTTCATTTTGTAATCTTCTAATATCCTGTGGACCACACCAGGAAAGCAATTTCTATAATGAACACAAAATGAGATTGACTAATGTGAAATATTGTCCCTGGCTAGTCCGAAGCACTTCAGAAAAAGAATTTCTCATCATCTTTTGTTGTATCGATTGCATCAATAGAGACAGTGAAAACAAGAAGATCGATTGAGCATTTTCTCTGCGGACATACGTTTGTTCAAAGTCACTAGCTCGATCTGGTGGTGAGGGTGCCTACAAGATGTCGGATCTTCCCAGAAATCTGCAAGGAGTGACACCGCTTCTTGCATTATGTAGACTCGCAGGCCTCCTTCCATATTCCATCCGACGTCCACATGGAATAGTTCGCAGCGTCCCGTGGATGATTTACTCGTTTTTGGTTATGATCTTTCAGCCCTGTTTCATGGGCTTGGTTTACAAACTCACTAGTTCTATTCAAGATGCATGGAGACTGGAAAACTTCGCTACCATATTATTCGTCATAGACATGAGTGTAATTATAACTTTTCCAATATACTTCGCATTTACTACTGCCATCGACAAATCGTTGGAGTTAAATGAAATGGTTAGGCACCTATTGGATTTGGAGATACGATTTAATGCACCTGCCCCGTTAATTACAAAGAAATGGTTTGTAATATTATGCATGGTTGTGACATCGTTATACAACATTTTGCAAGTTTACCTCGAAATTGTATTTGAAGCAAAGGAGAGTAAATTAGTTATTTTTGTTCTTTCATCGTATAAAGTAATGTTTTTCTGGGTGGGATGTATCGTCTGTCACACATTTCTTGCATTTGTGTTGTTTGTAAGTAAACAATTTCAACATATCAACGAAAGAATTTGGATGTTGACCAAATATCTTAAAGAGGGCTTTGAAATGTTGCCTACTGCTACGTCGCCCAAAAATCAGATCGAATGTATCAATCGATCACCACACTCAAGTTCATTTCAGAAAGTGTCAGATTCCTGGGCAATACACTTATTTCAAGTAGATAAACGAATTTTTGAACTGAGGGAATCCCTTTTTCTTGTTCAGGAAACTTGTCGAGTGGTAGATAAAATGTTCCATTCCGTGTTGGGATTTGCATATTCCTTTATTATCACATGCGTCGTTTCGAGTCTGCACACTATGGTAACGTGCACCACGTTGGACGCTCACCATTACGTGGGGCTGGCGATGCAGACGTTCCTGTGCTGCTCGTTGGGCGCGTGTATGGCCTTGACTGCAGGGCGCGCAGTGGCTGAAGGCGGCGGGGAGCCTGCAGCGCGCGCGGCCTCGGCGCTGTGGCTGGCGGCGCACGGCAGGCCGCAGGCGGAGCTGCAGGCGCAGATGCTGTTGCTGCAGGTGCGCAGCCGCTCTGTGGCCTTCAACGTGGGAGGACTCTTCCCTCTCGACCTGCGCTTCTTCGTCGGGTTGCTGGGCACCATCCTAGGCTACCTCGTGGTGGCCGTGCAGTTTTCGCAGGTTCAGCAGCGAACTTCGAACGACGTAAGAGACGAGCTCGAAAAGTAGGAATACCAATGAGAAAATCATTGACAATGATAGTTTGTATTAACTCTTCTGAAGGGTGAAAGTTGAAACAAAATAGTAATAATTACATTTCATATCGTTACCTATATTTATAAAAGTTATTTTTTTAGGTTTCTAGATAATGAAATTAAACTTTGTAAAGGAAACCTGAGAACTGTAAATTTGAAGAACGTCTTAAGTCTGTCAACAACCTCTTAACGACTATTAACTAATTTAGGGTCCTTGTGTCTTTGAAAAATTCTTGAAAGTGTCTAAAAATTATGTAACAACTCATAATTGTAACACCATCTTATATAAATAAAGACACATTTATATTAATAATATCAATCACACTTTTTGTTAAAAGTTTGTTATAATAAGTTTTTCTTCTCTTATATGACATGATGGAATGAGGAAGGAATGAACAACCAGTGGTAACACGTTTTAGTGTCGGTATACGTGTCAGAATAGAATAAGCGACAATCGGCAAACGGGTTAAAGCCGATGAGAGAATTAGATATAAAAATATAGCCTAAACGACTAGTGAAAACGGAGGTGACGTTCTCTTAAAGATCTTAATTTTCGCGCACGGTATTTAGATTCGGAATCGAGCATTTGTTGAAGATATTCAGACGGGATAGCGAGCGCCTTCCGAAACTATTGAGATTCGGTAGAGGACGTTCGTATGGAATATCTAAGTAAGGGAGATTGAATTATTAAAAATTCAGATAGTTCATGTTGCAAGAACATTTACTGAACAAGGTTGTGAGTACAAGTCGAAATAGAAATGTCCATCCCAGACAGTCGGGAAGTGCGTTAGTGTAGTTTGTGTTATGTTCGTATTAGGGTTACGGAAATTGACATAGTTTATTTATTAATTTTGTTACTATAGCGAGGAATTGGTATGCAGATTAAAGGGCAACAATTTACAATCCTAACATCAACGTACATGAAAAGAATATTCCCGGTGGAATTGAAGACGCCTTTTAAAAGAAAGTCGTGTCGCAGAAATGTCGTACAAATAAATGTAATAAGTCTTTGCAAAGATCATACAAGCATTTAAAAGTCCTTGGTAGATCAAATATATTAATATTTAATTTAATAGCATGTCAGTAAAAGTTATTGCTCAAAGAAAATGACAAACTTTGTTAAAATTAATGTTGGATCAATCAACGATGTAAATTTGTTATTAAAAAAAGAACGTTGATTCATTTATTAGTTAGACTCCGCAGATCAACCACTTTATTTTTAACAGAATGCGTATTTAGAGAATACTCATTCTGTACGGGATGGGACGTCAGCCCACATATGTATTACTCAACCATGTAAGAATTTTGGAGTATGGTATTCACAAAAAATATAATAAAAATTGAATTGTTTCACGTGTGAAATAATTTCAAACATAATTAAAAACATTTTCAAAAGGGCTTGCTCAGCTTATATTAAAATGTGTATATCAAAGAGGTGCGTATAGGAACGTTTCACAAGATTATGCTATTTGTTATCAGTGCATTATTGACAACCTTGGGCCACGTCAGAGTATATGCTCGTTGCATGTACTAACACCTTGCGGCATCTGTGGCTAGAAGGTCAAATGGTTATTCCTCCACGGGGAACTTGAAGTAAGTTGCAAAAATAAACAACAGCTGTCGTGTAAGATTGTTCTTGATGTTTTAGTAATGTTTCTAATAAGATTCCTGACGCTTGTATGTGCTGACGACGTAATTATTATATTGCAGGAAGCTGACTCATTTATCGTTATAGAGGTTGCGTTGCTTGAACACACGGATGAAAACATTTTCACTCGAAAACATGTTAATGTTCTCCCAAAACACTAAGTTATACTAGTGTTAACAGTGTACGAACGTAGATCTTGGTTTTTCTCCTCCATTTTCAACAGATATCACTTGCCAAGAATATTTGAGTGTCTATGTGTCAAAAATGAAAAAGCATCACATTTGTAAAGATGCAATATATATATATATATATATATATATATATATATATATATATATATATATATATATATATATCATTATATAATTTTATAAATTTCATATATATAATTTCTTACTCTTAAATGAAGGAAGTCCTGTTTTCGTAATTACTCCGTTCCAAAATGAATGACAAAAACCAAATAAATGGAAACGGAAGAAATATTTTAAATAAGAAATAGTATAAAAGCAATAAATTCGTTCCAAAATATAAACAGAGGTTCATATATATTACCAATTCCAAAAATTCATTGTAATATGAATTCTATCGTGTTTATCGACTTGTTTATGAAAATGATGGCACTCATTCATTGTCGGTGTGGCGATGTATTTAGCAGTGGTTCCCAAGGATCAATGGTTTATTATGAAATAATTCGTAAGAACTCTCAAGAGGATACTGAATCGAAACCAGACTGGTTCACAAACGCTTCGAATGCCTTGTTTCGCTATTATGGAAAAAATGTGGTTGGGTCACAAGGCCGAGAGGGTGAGATTAGCACGGGAAATTTTCAACTGTACGTAAATCGAATGGGTGAACGAAAAATCTGGGACAAAATTTTGAATGAAATATTAGTTGTAAATAAAGTCGTACGAAAACTAATGAATTTGAAATCCGGGAGTGACTATATTGTCTAGGTATGCATATCAATAGATATATGACTATGTTAAGAATATCATAAATATCATGTCTGTCTTAATTATCAAAGTAGTACCCTGTAAGTTGAGATAAAAGAAAATGCTTTTAATTCAAGGACGCCCAGTGACTGGCGGCACCGTATAATACAAACACATCTAATCCATTAAAGCAATATATTTTCATACACTCTTCTGTACACCAGAGATACTTTCATCAGTAATAAATTGGTTTCTCCCTAATGTGAAAAGGTTGAACGTTTGTTACTTATCGGCTAAGTCGTGTTCTACTTAGTCGCGTAACTATCCCCACAATGTCGAATCTTCCTGAGAACCTACCAGGGTTAAGTCTTCTACTCGGGATGGCCCGGCTATCTGGTCTTGCGCCTTACTTTATAAAACCACCACTCAATGTTGTACGCAGCAGATTCTGGGTGGTGTACTCCATTTTGTTGACAGGTTCATTACCATTATACGTCATTTCCATCTGCGTCTTCAATGTACTATTTGAAACGTTCCGAAAAATTAATAATTTTGACAATTTACTGTACATTATTACCATCGTATTAAATTTATCATTTTCTTTTTACAATGCATTCAAGGCATGTGTCAACAGAAATTCGTTGTATAAATCTTTACTTGTATATCTTGTTGAAATTGAAAGAATACAAAAAGTTTCTCCTTCGTTCATTGCAAAGAGATCGGTCGTCATAATTATGATGTTTTTTATCTTCCCTGGTTCCATTATTGCATCGTTTTACGACGAAAATATTGATTTCAATACTTTTCGGAGTGACGAAAGCCTACACAATGCGTTTGTACATGCTGTGTCGGAAATATGGTACTTTTGCTCAACATATGTTGCGAGCCACATATATGTATCCATAACGTTTATAATCAAGAAGAATTTCGAGTGCATAAATAAAAGAATGTGGATCTTGATAAATAACCTGAAGAAGGAAAGAGACGGCCGTCTTTCAAATGATACGAAGAATATGTTGCTGACGCCCACCAATCAACATTTAAAGTTGAACGTGTTCTGTAGAAATTATTTTCCCTATTCAGATTCTCGTGCCGTCGTTTGTATAGCCGATATACGAGAAACTCACTTTCTTCTTCTCGAATGTTGTAGAACGGTAGATGAAATATTCGGAAGTGTCCTGCTCTTCGTGTATGCTTTCATAGTAGGGAACGTAGTATCGTGTCTATACATGATGGTCACCGGTTCTTCCAAGACAACCACGCAGATCGTCAGCTTCATGATGCAAGCCAGCGGAAACTTCGCCGTAGGTGCGTCGATGGCGAAGATAGCTGGAGGCGCAGTCACTGAAGGTAGCGGGGAGCCTGCTGTGCGCGCTGGTACAGCCTTGTTGCTGGCTGCGCGCGGTCGCCCGGAGGTGCAGAAGGAGGCGCAGATGCTGCTGCTGCAAATTCGTAGTCGTCTTGCGACGTTCAGCGTGGGAGGCGTGTGTCCGTGTGACCTCCGATTCTTCGTGGGGTTACTGGGTACTATCTTGGGCTATCTTGTGGTCACGGTGCAGTTTTCGCAGACCGGTGACTGCTCTAATGTACAGAAAGTGATTATTATGAACTGCACAACTTAATTTTTGGAACCTTTTTTGTGCAGTATGAGATAAAATAATATTGCGTAATGATTAGTTTCTCTTTGGGTACTCGTGTATCCTTATAGAATCTTTTAAACGAATCGTATTACAAGCTACATTTCCGCCGTCGTGAAATTTACTTAGGGATGACTTTTCCCTTTTGATTCACTTCTTGTTTTTTTAAAAATTATGTTGTCCATTATGTAGTTTTAGTCATGAAGTTGAGCTCGCACACTATGGTGTTAACGTGTTCAATGCCTGAGAAAAATATCATACATTTCTTAGGTAAAGTTGAAGTTCTGTCTCTTTGAGGGCGTCGAGAAATTTGTGACTCAAGCTATGCCTTGCCCTGCTCTAACTTTAGGAATTATATTCATGTCAATACTTTAGAAAAGTGAGGATTATTATCTAGCTTTAAAAATTACTCTGAGAACCTTTTTCGTAAATATTGAAGAATTTGAATCGAGTTTTCATTTTCAATTTGTTTATTACTTTGTCAATTTGTGACCTTGTGACAATATCTTGTGGTCACGGTCAGTTTTCGCAGACCGGTGACTGCTCTTATATACAGAAAGTGATTATTATGAAGTGCACAACTTAATTTTTTGTTCCTTTTTTGTGCAGTATGAGAGAAAATAATATTGTGTAATGATTATATTCTCTTTGGGAACTCGTGCATCATTATATAATTTTGTGAACGAATCGTATCACACACTACATTTCTACCGTCGTGACATTTGCCTGGAAGAACTATTCCCGTTTGACTTACTGCATGTTTCTTTTGAGGATTATGTTGTGCATTATGTGGTTCTAATTTTGCAGTTGAGCGCCCGTTCCAATGTTAATGTGCTCAGTGACTGAAAAAATGTCATTCATTGGTTTCATAATGTTGAAGTCCAGTCTCTATGAGAAAGGCTAAAATTCATGACTCAAGCTGGGCCTTGCCGTGCTATAGTTTTGGAAATTATATTCATGTCAAGACTTTAGAAGAGTGAGGACTTTTATCAAGCTTTGCAAATTACATTCAGAGCCTTTTTCGTAAATATTAAACACTTTTGAGAGGAGTTTTTTATTTTCAATCTGTTTAATACTTTGAAATTACATGATAAACCGATGACCACTGACTCAGTAAACTGTACGGATTTTAGTATCATTTCAAGCTAAAGAAATGACAATCTGTGAATAATGTTGATTTTAGTCGCACACTTTTCCAGTCAAGCTTTTTGTTTTAATTTTCAAGATTTTATACTATAATTTTTTCTTAATCGTGTTATGTTTCAATTACACCCTTAATATGTTTTTTGTTTGTTGCAAGGTAGAATAATTCCATGAATCATTTTTAAGAGACAATTAATTCAAAATAAATGTACTACTAGTTTTACGTTTGATTAATTTCTGTGGATTTACTTGCCTGAGTGTAATTATTTGCACGTACTTGATTTGTATTGTCTGTGCGAGAAAAATATGTTAATAAAGAATTTGTGTTCTCTTTTTAACAATTTTCTATCTTCAATTTGTTTTCGATTTCAACAGAGAAATCATTTGCAATAAGAAATCTCATTTATCTAACTATATGGTTATGAAAACATTGATCGTACTAAAAGGTATTGCTGATGTTCTTTTCAAAGAGTTGTCCATAATTTTAAAATCCACTTTCAAGAACGAAGTCTTCCGCTAAGTAAATTGTGACCGTCGTCGTTATCTTGAGTGATCGAGCGTTTCAAATAAGAAAAGTTAAATTTCGTATAGAATGAAAAGGCTTCGGATCGAACCTCTGAAACAAATAAATTGAACTTCATTTAATATGCGCCAGTCATCATCCAGTACGACCATCACTGCTGACTATTGAACGCCTTCACGTTGACTGCATCATTCTATCTACTCGACCAGTGTTGCCATATCATTTGAAAGCAATTAACGTACAATTATCGTACGCGAATAGCTGTGGCTTTTCCAACAGAGATCGGTTACATTTATTTACTGGATTTTTTTATGAAATACGAACACTTATCGTGTTAATTTTTTTTACCGTTTCGTCGTTCAGAAATGACCCGTTTGTTTCATCGCGATCTTCCTTTTAATTGCTTATAAATAGATTTCGTAACGTATTGTTTCCTAACAGTGGGAGTTTTTTTCAACAGATGTTTTCGTCCCTTGGTCCATACAGACAAAAACGTTGTCTTCTTTTTGAAAATCGGAAGTTTGCTATCTATCCAATGATATATTATTATGAATATGAGGAATCTTGCATTACTTTTAAATTATATGCTCAGATATTACTTGGTGGTAGAGAAATTTTATTAAGATTTTCAAAAGTTAAGATATACTATCGCTCAAACCTGATTTATTACCGTGGGTTTATTGTACTACATTTTCTACGATAACCGTAATTCGTACTACATCAGAAATTCTCTTACGTGGTCAAATATTACCGTGCGTCTGAGAACGATGTTTTAGACTTTTGAACAATGGTTTATCTCCCGAAAATTCTGCGCGTGGTTGGTCCAGTCCTAGCGTCTGCAAGAGTGTTGGGCTTTGCACCATACTCGACGGACCCCTCACTACGTGTTACTCGAAGCACGCCGTGTGTGGTTATTTCTTCATTGTTGATGTGCCTCCAGCCGGGTCTAGTAGTGGTAGCTTACGCCAACAACAAATATTTCCGTGATATTTGGAAGCTTCCTAACTTAGAAGTGCTGCTGGAAATTCTGGGCATAATGGTGTGTTTTCTTTTACCGCTACATAACTTCATTGTCGCATTGACGAGCAACATCTCTCGGTGCAGTGCTTTGTTGCAAAATGTGGCAACGTTGGAGCATGTCTTCGGATCTCGACTTGTTCTCATCACTTCCCGAACGACGGTGGTACTAGTGATGCTATTATCATTTGGCTCCAGCGTCGCTGTAGGAACTTTGGCGTGTATTGACTGGAATTTTACCGTCGACTGTGTGCTGTATGACACTAGATTTTCCTGGACAAATTGCGTAATTTGTTTCTCATTTATCTCGTTTGTCACCATCGCCAAGCACTGTTTCAGACTGATAAACGAGGATGTTTGGACAATAACAAGAGAGCTGCGATATGAAAACCAGTCTGCAAGGAAAAATAAAAATTCCCTAGGAGTTTATAAGGGAACGGTTATATTTTCCTTCCAACATGAAGTGTCTCCCAATGCACCGATGGGTTCGAGAGGAGTAAAAGCAGAAGAGCGGATTTTGGAGCTTAGAGAAGCTCACTTTCTCGTTCACGAAACCTGCCAGCTGATAGACGAAGTGTTTCGTGGCGTTCTGTTGTTCCTTTATCTGTACGTGTTACTGACAATCGTGCTCTGCATCTATTCCCTGGCTGCTCACCAACGGGGGCGTATGTCTGCCGTTCGAACTGTGGGTTTACTCAGTCAGGTATGACATACTTTCTTCTTTAGTGTGTTTCTTCGTTTATTTTCTCTTTTCTTTCCATTTTCTATCATTTCTTTTTTTCTTCTTCGTATTCTCCTGTTCTCTAAACATGAGGCCAAAGCCCTATCCGAAATCATAATTTTTTTCGGCCTCCCCACTATTCTTTCTCATATATAATTCCGTTATTGATTTGCGTGTATTATTAATTATTAGTAACAAGCTCGTCTTACCAAGATCACCCTTTTCATATTTCTTTATAGTGAAGATTTTTTTGCTACTGTTTTGATAGTGAAAAAATGTTTAAAAAATTTTAGCTAAAGAAAAATAAGACTTCTGACAATTGCCCCTATACATTTGCTCCGTTAGGGAACGCCACAGGTAATAAATGTGACTGACTTTTGTATCGATCTCAGCTGGCAAATATTGGGGACGCAGAATTGGTAGAGATAGGACTCCATGTAGTGCTGTTAAAAATGTCCAGCAGTGTCGTGGGTGAGCCACTTACAACTTCTTAGAGCATGAAGAATGTGGTTGTGGTTGGAATGAATTTCTGTGGTTTCTCCGATCAACACCAGGCGAATGCCGGGGCAGTACCCTAACAAACGGGTCACGGACCGCGCGTCCTTGTCCTCCTTGTCCTATCCTCTCCCCTTACACACATACTTACACTAACATGCACTACACTACCACACATGCTGGGAGACCGATCGGGGACTTAGAACGTGTCCCGGCAGGGGTGGTGCCCCGCTGGTGGGAGATACCGGATTGGGGAAACCTTACTAGTTGACGGCAGGTCGGCGCCGGATCTGGCCATCCAGCGGGGAAAGACCATCGCCACCTTCCGAGCAAAAACACGAACTACACTTACGGGACAAATGACCATAGTAGTTGACGCGCCCGGAATGACAATCAATCAATCGAACTTCGGACCTCCCGGTCAGAGGCACTGCCGTGCCATCAATTGATGCCGTGAGCCGGTCTATGCAGGGAATTATGGTGGCATTGCGTCCCACAGCGCGGTGGCGATCTGAAGAGTTGGCCATGGGGTTTTGCAGAGCGGTGTGAACGGCACTCTAGGTTCGAGTCCTGACGGCGGCAGGATTTTCGACACTAGCTTTTCAGCTAGGTCGAATTCAGTCGATGTGTGGACGAGAATAATACCGCCCGGCTGCTCTGATCGGTAGGTTTCCGTGGTTTCTCCGCGATCAACACCAGGCGAATGCCGGAGCAGTACACTAACAAACAGGCCACGGACCGCGTGCGTTCTTTCCTTCCTCTTGCTTGTCCTATCCTCTCCCCTTACACACACACTTACACCAACATGCACTACACCACCGCACATGCCGGGAGACCGGTCGGGGACTTTGAACTTCCCGGTTGGGGTGGTGCCCCGCTGGTGGGAGATGCCTGGTTGGGGAAAACCTTACTAGTTGACGGCAGGTCGGCGCCGGATCTGGCCATCCAGCGGGGGAAGACCATCGCTACCTTCCGAGCAAACACATGCACAACACTTACGGGACTAACGAATATAGTAGTAGACGCGCCCACAATCACTATCAATCATTCAATCAATCAATAGTACTCTTGGACCCCCCGGTCAGAGGCACCGCCGTGATATCAATTGATGCCGTCGGCCAGGCTATGGAGGGCATTGCGTTGGCATCGCGTCCTATGGCAATCTGATGAGTTGGCTACGGGGTGTTGCAGAGCGGTGTGAACGGCGATCTAGGTTCGAGTCATGACGGCGGCAGGATTTTCGACTCTAGGTTTTCAGCTAGGTCGAATTCAGTCGCTGTCTAGAGGAGAATTCTAGCGGCCGGCTGCTCTGATCAGTAGTTTTCTGTGATTTCTCCGATCAACACAGGCGAATACCGGTGCAGTACCCTATCAAACGGGCCACGGACCGCGCGCGATCATTCCTTCGTCTTCCTTATCCTATCCTCTCCCCTTACACACGCACTTACACTAGCATGCACTACACTACCACACATGCTGGGAGACCAGTCGGGGCTTAGAGCTTGCCTCGCTGGTGGGAGATACATGGTTGGGGAAAACCCCGCTAGACGACGGTAGGTCGGCGCCGGATCTCGCCATCCAGCGGACGAAGACCACCCTAACCTCCCGAGGAAAAAACACGCACTACACGTACGGTTCGAATGACCATAGTAGTTGACGTGCCCGATCTGTGCAGGGAATTTTGGTGGCATTGCGTCCCACAGCGCAGTGGTGATTTGAAGAGTGTGCCACGGGGTCTTGCAGAGCGGTGTGAACGGCGCGCTGGGGGCGGCGGTGGCGGCGGCGGCGGGCGCGGCGGCGGCGGAGGGCGGCGCGGGCGGCGCGGCTGCGCGCGCAGCGACTGCGCTGCTGCTGGCTGCGCACGCGCGCCCCGACGCGCAGGCGCAGGCGCGCCTCCTGCTGCTGCAGCTGCAGGCGCGGCCCGTGGCCTTCAGCGTGGGCGAGCTCTTCCCGCTGGACCTGCGCTTCTTCGTGGGACTGCTCGGCTTCATCGTCGGGTACATCGTCGTTGCGGTGCAGTTTGCGCAGACTTACCAGTGACGAAGTGGTTCAGCGTAGGAGAATCCTTTTCGATGGAAAAGTTCTTCAGAACCAATTGGTTTACTTGTGATGTATTTTGGGCATTCAAAATATTTGAATGAAAGTTACTGTCATTATCTGTTATTGTGAGGGTAGGGTGGCATACATAAACCTGTGAGGATATCACTGATATAAACCAAATATTACATGTTGTAAGTCCTTTTATTTGTATATCTTGTGTGGCATCTGTAGAATATTACAGTGCGATTGCTATGCTCCATCGTGGGGTACATAGTTGTTGCTGAGCAGTTTGCGCAGTTACCAATGACTAAATGGTTTTTGTATTGGAGATTCGTTTTCCATGGAAAAGTTCTTCAGAACCAATTGGTTTACTTGTGATGTATTTTGGGCATTCAAAATATATGAATAAAAGGTACTGTCGTTATCAACATGTCTATCTGTTATTGTGAGGGTAGGGTGGCATACATAAGCCTGTGAGGATATCACTGATATAAACCAAATATTACATGTTGTAAGTCCTTTTATTTTTATATCTTGTGTGGCATCTGTAGAATATTACAGTGCGACTGCTATGCTCCATCGTGGTACATAGTTGTTGCAGAGCAGTTTGCGCAGTTACCAGAGTTATGTATTCCATTACAAACATCAACAAGGAAGATCCGCACCCCGCGACCTTCAGACGGCGCCGCCCAGCCGAGCGCCCCGCCTGCCACTTGCTTCACGTTTCCAAATGTACAATAATATGTTTCGACGATTCAGTGATAAACATGCTACATCCTGAAACGTTCTGGAAACTGCCTCTGTGAAATCTGTAAAACCTTGTTCTAGAAATTTCTTGTAAACATGTAAAATCATATATATATATATATATATATATATATATATATATATATATATATATGATATGAGCAAGACGGCCAGAGCAGCGTATTCGCTCACAAGTCACTGAGCTCATAACATCTTTCGGCCGTTCCAACTTGTACAGAGCTATTGTCAAATTAAATGTTGTAATATCTTCTTGTGAGTTTTACTTCACTGGTCACCCTGTGGTATCGAACCCGATACCTAGCAAATTGTCAGTCTCTACCCTGACTGCTGGTTTGCAAATCTAACTCCAGTGACTGAATGGTTTCATACGGGAGAATCCTTGTCTACGAAAAAAGTTCTTGAGAACCAATTCGTTTATTTGTGATGTATTGTTGGCATTCCAGATATTTGAATAAAAATGTCATTATCAACATGTTTATCTGTTATTATTATTATTATTATTATTATTATTATTATTATTATTATTATTATTATTATTATTATTATTATTATTATTAGAGAAGGGTAGTATGCGTAAAACTGTGAGGATAGCACAGATACCAACCAAATCTTACATGTCGTAAGTCACTCACCTTTTATTTAAATATCTTGTGTGTCATATATAGAATATTGCAGTGAGACTGCTAGGTTCCATCGTAAGGTACATAGTAGTTGCAGTGCTGTTTTCTTAGAGTCCACTAGTGACTGAATGATTTCCTATAGGAGAGGCTCTTTTTGTATGGAAAAGTTCTTGAGAACGTATTGCCTTATTTGTTCTGTATTATTGGCATTCCAAATATTTTATTAAAATGAGTTGTCAGTACCAACAGGAAGGGTAGAGCAGCATAAATAATACGGTGAGAGTGGTCGAATTTCTGGCTTACAAGTTACTGGTGTGGCCTTCTTCAGAGCTATACTGCTCAAGCATGAGCATGAGCTATACGTGCTTCAGAGCTATACTGCTGAGCTATACTGCTTGAGCAGTATAGCTCTGAAGAAGACCACAACAAGATGGTCGAAACGTCAGCTCCATCGACCATGACGCGGCTAATCCCGGACAGTCAAGAATTCAATGACTACGGTCGCGGAAGCCTACGACTATATAGTTTGTTTTATGCGTGGATGGACGGCTGGCCTTCCTGTGAGGCCACCCCGTGCTCCGCGCATGCGCGTGGAAGTGGCGAGGCGAAGCGGAAAAATGTTATGACAGTTTGATGAAGCGCCCCTTGGCACTCGCGGCGCCACATGCTGCTCCCTCCCCGCCCCCGCCCCCGCCCCCACCCCCGCCCCCGCCCTCGCCCCCGCCCCCGCGCCAACCCGTCCCGCGACGCCTGATGTCTCATTCCGAGTTGGAAACTACTGCGGGGTTGCATCCCTCTGCACTAGCTCACCCTACGCACAGTGTTCGCTGTGCTTGGACGTCAACCTTGAGAGTAGGTAAGATCGGAGTTGGTTTTCGTTTCCGACCTACGTTATCAGTTGAGTGATTTATTATTTCGTGTTTCCGGGCGCGTAAACGGCTTTGAGCATTAGTTGCGTAAGTGTAGTGCATGATTGTATAATAAGAGGTGGCGATGTTCTTCCCCTACTGGATGATGATATCTCGCGCCGACCTACACATCGGATGACGGGACTATTGGTCACAGTTTTCCCATCCGAGTACCTCCCTCCAGCGAGGCACTGACCCAGCCGGGACAAGCTAAAAGCTGCGGACTGGTTCCCACATGTGCGGTAGGATAGTGAATGTACGTGAAGGTAACGGGTGAGGATAGGAAAGGAAGAGGAAGGAAAGATCGCGCACGGTCCAAGGCCAATTAATTAGGGTACTTGTCCGGCATATTCCTGGTTTCCATTAAAAAACACACGGAAATCTACCGTTCAGAGCCGCGACCGCTAGAATTCTCCTTCAGATAGTGGCTGAATTCCTCCTCCACCTATCTAGTTAGTGTCTAAAATCGGGATTCGAACCCTAGGACCTCCCAGCCACAGGAACTGGAGTGACATCAGTTGATACCCTGAGCCACTTCAAGTGGTACTCAGGTTATCTGTAGATATTCTAGAACTGAATCATGTTCTGCTGTTTCCAGATGTTATCCTGACGGCCCGACATTGCGATGGAAATGAATGTTAAGCCCGCATCACAGTAGTTCGCAAACGTCGTCAGCGGAACGCGAAGAAATTTTGAAGATTGACCCTCCACGATGGCGTTCACAATTGTGCGGAGACGCGAGGGAAGATGGGGACGCGAACGGGGATGATGGTCCACCTTCATCTTGGACCGAAGACTATCGCACAAAGAACTGTCACCCGACCGGGAAAATTCTTTGTGCAAAATTTAATTATTAATCCCCAACTACAGACGTAAATTTATATTTCGTAACTACAGTCGTGAGGTCAAATTGACTCCGCATGTTTCTTCGGATTTATGCCTAACTATGTTACTTTGTCAATTTTTTTTGTGTATATTGTAAAATTAGTTTTATTATAATGGAACATTTTTTAAAAATATTTTTAAATAATAGTAATAATAATTCATAATTACTTGCTTTTCAATTGCATCTCTGTAGTCCAGCTATTCAGATTTTATATTTAATGTGAATATAAAGATTCAACACATTTAACAATATTTTATAAGTACTTTTCATGTTTTATTACTTTTACGATTGGTATATATTGTTGACGAATATTGTCCCTGTTTTTTTAAATTTATTTTTAAGTCAAAAAACAGTTAAAACTGCGTATGACGTGCTATGGGGAAAGTGAATTGTGTGCATGTTGTGTCCCTATGTGCATGTTTACAAGAACAACAAATAATATTTGGTTTCATCTTGAGTGCCTTAGGAAAAGTTGAATAGTATTTTCTTGTTGATTGTTTTTCATCCTCTTTCGCTGATTCCTTCTGTCCTCTACCTAGTATTTTCTTAATTGAAATTCTTGTCTTATCAAAGACGTGTGATGGACAATCTCCTTTTTAATTGTTTGGTACCTTAGTTAGGCATTTTATAAAACCTAGCCTTGTTACCGATGCCATTAGTGGTAAACGAAAAAAATATCAAGATAAAACCAAGGATAGTGCTCGAAAAATAAATAAATATATATATATATATATATATATATATATATATATATATATATATATATATATATATATATATAATAGAAACTGACGTAACATAAAAAATATTACATATATGCCAGCCTTCAGTAGTGTCAAGAAGGAATATTTATCTCGTCCCATGTTCACAGACGTGGTGCTGACACCGTGATGTGCAAAGTTACTTTGACACCGTGAAACTGACACCGTGACGTGCAAAGTTACTTTGAACAGAAAATAAATCTGATAAATCAAGATGTATAAAATCGACAATGCCCATACATAACAATGAAGAGTTAATTTGAAGATTCTGAAGTCCTGGTGGAAATAGCAGGAGCATGAAAAAAATAAAATACAAAATATAGAAGAGAGTGGAGTCAGTTTGACCCCCATACGTGATTACAGGTTAAAATACAAATTTTTTACTCTGTGACATGGTCACAACTTGGATTGTTTTACTATCTCGAAACATTCTTCCGAGAGTTATTGCTTCCGAAAGAGATAACAAGGTTGTGACAATCATTTTCAATTTTTTTTTCGTAATTTTCTTTGCCCGTAAATGGACGACTAGGGCGACTGAAATAAGTATATAATTTATTTTTATTATGAACTTTCAAGGTTCAAATAAAACATTTTAACATGAAAAATTCTCGTCGGAAACACCATGCTGGGCTAGTACATATATCTCGTATACGTTGTTGGCCTGATGGGCCCTGTTTCGGCCCGCTGTAGGCAGGAGACGTGCGGACCCTCGGGGGGAGTAGGGCTGCAAGAGGGGAGTGGGGGATACGTGACACGTGGGAAGGCAGGGCGAGGGGAGAGCCCGGTGGCTGTGGCGTCGGAGGGGGAGGGGGCGACGTGTTTCTGCAGGACACACGTGGGGGAGAGAACCAATGCGACGGATGGCTTCCTGTTTGCTCGCAGAAGGAGCCTTTTCTTCGCTTTCTTATTCATGTTCCTCTTCTGTATCGTTTCCTTCTCCTTCTTGCTTTTTTCATCTGGTTCCTTTCCTTGTTCTTCCTGTGATTCGACTCTTTGTACTTTTTCTTATCTTTTATGTCTTTTTCTTGTTATTTTTCTTATTGTTCATCCTAAAGTTGGTCATTTTGTTATCTCTCTCTAACAATTGTGTGATTTTCGTTATCGGTATTGTTTTCGTTGTATTTTTATTCTTAGGTCTTCTTCTTCCATTCCATTCTTTCTCTCGTATTATCTTAGCCGTTTTTCTCTGTACGTTTCTGATTTGTAGAATCCCTATTTATAAAATTCGACTGCTTATGTTTTATTTCTGGGTTAATTTTTCTTCCTGAATAAATAAATTCATTTCTATCGTAAATAATAAACAACTTCTATGTTTCTGGAGTGTTTCCATGCTTCTACAATGCAAATGTTTCCCTAGAAAACATTTTTCAAACCAACTTTTAAGTGCTTATTGCGCCTCAGATTATCTAAGTAGTTTATTAGACAAGATATGCTTAAAATTGTCTTAAGAGCTGTTTTTTATTTTTCGACGTTTCCTCTCCGGACAACCTGTATGAGTGGCTGCGACGCACGTCGTCTCTCCAAGGTCATTCAGCATGCTCTTGCGAGCTCGTGCAGCCGGCACATATGTTCTGACCCTGCGACTATTGAGTTTGGCTCCCATCCTGTTTCCTATTGTGAACACATTCCACAATCTTATTCTTCGCGCTCGCGTCCACGCTGCTCAGCTGTTTACGGCATTGTCACGTGCTGCGAAGCGGACGCTATAAATTGTTCCGCTATTCCTGTGTGAGGGACACTGCCGATCACATGAGACGATTTACGAACTCGAATTTTACAGCGGAAATAACAGAAACATCGTTCAAGGCTCGAGGGTAGAGTTCAATTAGGTGAAAACATCACATCAGAGTTCGAATGATTTGAATGTTGAAAAAAGAAGTTCAAATTGTTTATCTTGCGTGAATTCATTGCAATGCTCGGGGCTGCGTCGTAAATTGTTTCTTTTAATCTTTTACATTTATTGTTGCTCCCCTCCTTTCATTTTTACTGTATTTTTAAATAATTTGAAGGGATGACCGGTCACCCATTAAAAATGTGGCATTCAAATCTGAAGAGGAAATTTATGTGTTACCCAACGTTGGAACATGATTATTTTAATACTAATCAAATATGCCCTTTCGAGAACATTTTTACATTTGGGTATATTATTTTATAAAACGTGATGAGTGACACTTTAAAGTGATAATTTACTTTTTCGGAAGTTGTGAAACTGTCAAAAAGCGATGAGTCTGAATGTCTACACAATTAACGATCAATTAAAAAATTGCTTAATGAAGATAGTTTATAAGTTTCCAATAGAGCACGTCTGGGGAAGAATATACGTTACGCTACAGAACAAACGCAAGGTTTAACTTTTAGTTTTGAATACAAAATGGCGTAGGCTCCGGGTATTTCATCCATTCTTTGAAACATAAAATTCCACATTAATAAATGATCAGCTTGTAAAACCTACGTGTTCGACACTTTGTTATCGCATTCCTAATATTTACATTGGACAAACAAATCTAATGCAGTGGAAACTGCTATTACTGTATACGAGTAAAAATTACATGAGAAACAAACTCTCCATTTGTTAGAATCGAGAAAAACATTAATGAATGTCAAGCTGAAGTTTCAGTAATCGACAGAGGGATACAAACTGGATATTTCCCTCTCTGTTGGTGCACGTAGTACCATCCGGTCAACGGCCATTAGCGCACGAATCTTGTTTATATTCCAGGCTGTCGACCACACAAGAAGTCATTTTCCAGCAATCAGTCACCCGTTAAAAGCGCATATTTTGAAAAAGGAGAAATACAAACCGAAAGCATCTCTCTCGATTCCCATCGTTCTGTATATTGTGGTTGTCAGTCTCAAGAGCAAAGGTGAATAGGTGAGGGAAAGGAAATGTTTATTATAGCGCTCAGGAGACGTATTGGTATTTTCCGAGAAAGAGTACATCAACAGAGCCATAAGATAATTCTGGAAAACAAATTTTACTTCTTGATATACATTTCTTAAAATAAATTTCTACATTTCTTTCGTGTTAATATTACCTATTTAAAATGACACGAATTTACACAAAGAGAGATCAGGACAAGGTATTGAAACAAATAACATGCCATTTTACATGCGTATCCATGTGAATTTGCATAAAACGGGAAAAATTATTTATATACAATTGAGATATTGAAACATTTTAGTTAGTTTTAATTTAAAATATTTGAAAATAACACCATAAAAAGGTTATTTCTATTCTTAAAAGTTAAAAAAGTCTAATGTTAAAAGAACAGGAAATTGGAAATCAAAGTAATGTACTTGAATCATTAAAAAAAGAATTGTTAATTTACTTTTGATTTGAGTTAGACAGGCAATTTAATTATGATTTAGGCATATGATGACCAAACAAGATACAAATAAAATTATTGTAGTATATATTTTCTAATCATTAAATTTATCAATTTATATTATGTCAGTAAATTAGTTGTCAAGTCATAAACAAAGCATAAAATCAAATAATATGAGCAAAATAGCATAAATAAAGAAATTATGTTCTTTGTTCTCATTAAATTATTAAACATTGTAAATGTGAATTTGTGCATTGTATCCTGGAGGAGCAAGAAAGGGGTCTGAAACTACATGTGCCTTTCTCCCCTTTCTGTCGGTGCGCCACTGGTGATACATAACGCAAATAATTTCAACGAAATGAAAACTGAAAAAATAAATCACGTGAGTGGTAATATCTCTATTGGTGTATTTAATTCACAAAGAGAGGAAAATGTATACACACTGATTTGTATTCAGTAAATGTCGAAAATTTGGTGTCACAATAGGAAGCGATGTGCAGTATATGATGTTCTTATCAGTATTATTTGTTTACTTTACATTTCCTAATTCCATACAGAATATTAAAACAATATAAACCATTTTTTGTTCGCATCCAGAATTTTTCTCGGAGTGGATGGGGGTGGGAGTTACAAGCGAGGCTATACGAATAGTGTCAAGCCGACTTTATGTTTTCTTGTAAATAATTTTTCATTATGTTGAATAAAACATATATTTTAATTTATTGGCATATATTTTAAATTTATTATGTTAATTTCTGACTAAGAAATGACTTTCCTTAGTATACAAAATTACTCAAACATTTTTTTTTAATATGTGTCGCTGGCTTTGGGGAATGGGGCTTATAATCCCATGTGCCCCCTCATTGGTGCGCCACTGGCTGTAATTAATAGTTAATATGCTAAGCGGCTAGGCCGAAGGCCTTTAAGCCATTACAATACCTACTTTCTACCGCGTTCTAACCTTTCGTATTCTAGTATTCACCCCAAATGGTCTCTCCGTGGCATCAATGCCGCGGAAAAGAGACCATAAGGTACGGTTGCGGAAAAAAAACCTGAAGAGGCAAAACCTGCCGTCAGAAGCCGAGCACATGCTAATCTATCCGATTTTTGTTTTTAAACTATTTATTTATTTGAGGCGGGCGTCAGGCATTCTCCTTCCAGTGTTTGGCCTCCTCAGCACCTGAAAACAAACAGCACCCCAGAAGATCGTCCGCACCAACGCCTCTGCCCTTACATTTCCGATTCCCACTTCCCTTCGCCCCCTAATGTGCTTATTACTTTAACAGATTCATTTCATTTTATTTTTATTTTTATTTAATTTATTTTAATTTTTTAAATTTATTTTAATTTATTTATGTAATTTATTTAATTTATTTTAATTTATTTTATAACATGAAATTACATTAAATATACCCCTAGAATATTCTTCTTGCATTCTCGTGAAAAGTTATTGCTTTTGTTAGGCCTGTGCGTACAAACGTCTGTTTGTGTATTCTGAAGTACCAACTCGTCTGGCGCTTCCCTGCATCTCAGATTGTTGGGAACAAATGACGTGTGATAACGACATCGCCGGGCGCCATCCAACGCGTCCTTACGCAATGGGTCTTGGCTCACAAAAGCGCCGTTTTTTCTAACGAAGCTAATAAATTGTTTGTTTACAAGCAGGGCCTAATTGGACGGCCGTCTCCAGACGCTCGGGACAATCGTGAACGCAGTGCTTTCTACCACGAAAGGCGAGCGTCCTTCTCTACTCGCTCCTTTTGCTTCGTCGTTGTTAACAGGGATGCTCCCTCCTCTGCCCCATGATGTTTTCGAAGTACTTCGTTTAAACGTCTGTTGAACGGAGTAAATAGATTCTGGACGTTGCAGTGTGAGAGGTGCAGATACTTCGAAGACAATTTATTTGTTAAGAATTAAACAATATTTTTTAATAATTTTTAATGGATTTCCTTTACTTTTAAAGAAATCAATTATAATTTTTTTATAATTTTTAAATATTGAATTATTGAATTTCCTTTACTTTGAAAGAAATCAATTATAATTTTTTAATAATTTTTACAGCTTGTAAGCTTTACTGCTCATTGCGTTGAACAATGAAAAGGAAGGCAAATCACGTTTCTGATCTACTCGGCCTGTACGAAGCGAAGTTTTCCACTTTCACATTTTCTTTGGTAATTCTTCTTAAATATTGAATTATTGAATTTCCTTTACTTTGAAAGAAATCAATTATAATTTTTTAATAATTTTTACAGCTTGTAAGCTTTACTGCTCATTGCGTTGAACAATGAAAAGGAAGGCAAATCACGTTTCTGATCTACTCGGCCTGTACGAAGCGAAGTTTTCCACTTTCACATTTTCTTTGGTAAGCAAATAAACTATTCTATAGTATTCAACTGCAGACATTGCCAACGTGTAATGAGCTAAATATCTTCTACAACATCTGTTTAAATGACGGAAATAATTAATAATACGACAATTTTCTTATGTCCCTTTGAGGAAAATAATACATTTTCGTTGTTTTCTCGGAGCAACGGAGTTGCAGAGAGTGTGTTTTTAATTAACATTTGTCGTTTTATCAGATTATTGTACGTTGTACTATAGAGTTACCATGTTCTGCAACTCGTTTAAATTTTCATTCATTCCTAAGGTCATTTCACTGCTGCAAGAATAGGAATATTAAAAAATAAGATGAAGAATAATTCTTGCTCCTAGATGAGTTTGATAATATAGTTTCTAAATCCTCATTTGCATAATTTTCCCAGTATTTTAAATTCTAATGTGAGCCCGAGTGGAAAATATCCGCGATGAAAAGAAACAAAGTTGGAAGTAAGCTAGCTTACGCATGACTTACATGTTTTTTAGTTGTAAAAGAAAATATTTTCAACGTATGTTTTTTTACATTCTAAAACATAATTGCGTCTTTTAGTAAAAATTGTGTATTTCAGTTAGCATTTAATTGTAAGCCGTTCAATTGTCGAGAAAGAGGAAATACAGTTTCAAATATCTCCACAACGTATTTTATGAAACAATAGCTTAGGGGTATTTTTTGAAACTTATTTCTTTCCTGCCTTTTAGTTGCATGTAAATTAATTGGTAGCAATCATAATTACAATCACGATTACTCCTTTTTTCAAGAAGAACGAAAACAGATTTTTTGCTGTCTACTGGCCATAATTTCTTTGAGTTGTCTAAATCATTTTGTTCAAAAGTCTGCCGGCTGTTGCCTTTTTTCCAGTCTTATTTTCAAATATATTTCGGTTCCTTTCTTCACCATCGCCAAAGGAGAACTGAAATAGTCACAAAGCTGTGTTCTCTTCTGAACGTCTCACTTTATTCTCGGGACATACCTGAGGTGTAGCTTTGAAAACGTGCTGCGGCAGTCGCTAATTGAGGAATTCGAAAGAAGTAACAAAGGTCTCTTGTGTTGTGACTGGTAAAACGTCGCCGGTGGTCTAAGAGTATTCTAAAAGCTCAATATATCACATCACAAATTGGCTACATTTACGATTTGAAGCTGACGTGGTAATAACTCCCGAAAGAGGGAAATAGCCTATTTTTAAACAAAAAAATAATTTGCTGTAATAGAAGTTCTCTTTAGTTTTCAAAATTTATAAATGTAATGTTTTGTATGTAATAAACATCTAATTGGTTTATTACTCATTACCAAGCACATTACTTCTTTATCAAGGTCGGGAGGAAAACAATTCCACCCAGTCTCCCTTCTCTAAGTCGCCTTTGTTTCTGAGGTGCAGAGAGGAATACAAGAGGTAAAACTATTTATATTTAATTTCACGTTTACGCCAAGCTGATTTTTATACCGCAGTATCATTAATGAAGAAAAGAAGCCAGTGTATGGGAAATGCTTGCGAGTATAAAAAACGTCATAACCGCACATTTGAAGAAATCTCATTAGGTTATGGCTGTTTCGGTTTTTCCAGTTGTTATTAGTGAATTTTGGACGACCGAAAAAATTGATTTAAATGGTGCGAGTGTGCCTGCTTCTATTATTTTATTCATACTATGCATAAATAAATTCTTCTCCTTCGTTACCACCCGCATTCTTCATTCTGACTTGATGTAGTATCTCCGTTGAAAAATGCATGTCTTACACTTTTAAGTGGGCACAATAATTTTCATATCCAAATCATTGGTTAAGAATCTCTCCCAGTATTTCATAGATAACGAGCGTGCCACGAGGGCTCTGATAGTCGGCGGCATCGCGACGGCTTCGGCTCAGGAATACACGCGCATGAGACGCCGACGCTAACCCGCCCCCACCACTCTACCCGCACCACCCCTCCTACGGTCCCACGCCGATTCCATCAGCTCCCTCTCCACTCCCAGCCACACTCCTCCCTCCCCCTGCTTTGATACGCTCTGTCCGTACCGCTGCCCCACGCCCTGCCCCTTATCACCACAATCCCTCCCCCCGCCACGACTTTGGTAGTCGTTGTTGCGTAGGTGAAGCGCTACGCCGTCGACATACAGGATTTTTAAGAATAAATGTCACAAACTTCTACGGCATGTCAA